>OVBI01000580.1:0-64898 GCA_900406495.1 Sisymbrium altissimum | reverse complement strand
AAAGCTAAGTTTCTAGCATTACATTTTTGATGTAAACCTATACAGAACTCTGGTGTCAAGAAAAAAGGTTCTGAAGATAAGGCTTAACTATTCGACAGGTCATGTAATCTCTATGCAATAGTAACACAACCATACCCTGAGTTGATGCACCAAAGAGGAAACAATATAATGCAGGCCTGCAATTAGCCGTTTGGTTTTGGTGTTAATAAGACAAAAAAGACAAAACTCATGACCAAAGTTTAATTTTGGCTTGATTCCTAAACAAACCTAAGGTTGAAGTCCATGGGGTGACATGAGGTCCTCGTTCACTTTGGTACGCTTAGTTTTCTTAATATAACTTTCTCCCTCTATTTCTCTATATGTAATACATAAACCTTTTCTCCTCTCTAGTTTTTGTAAAGAGATTTCTGTTCTGTTTTAAGATTTGGCTTTTCTGTTGCAGATTTCTCCTACTGGCTCATTACAAAACAAAAGTAGTATAGATGGAATAGTTACTTTCTTGATCATGTAAAGAAAGACTACACTTTATCTGATGGTATTAAAGAAACATCAAATGAAACATGGCTTCGAATGGCACACCAGCATATATAAAAAGATATAAAGCTCCATAAGTGCCAGAGTCAAAAAACCAGCATTCACCTAATTGAAAGCAAATAGAAATTTCTGATTATAATCCGCATGACGAAAGAATACAGTTGAGAGATGAGAACCATAAAACCAAAGTGACTCACTTTGAGATGTACAGAGATGCTTGTCATGAGTTGGATAAGGAACAAAGTCCATTTGATGAAAAATATGTTGAGGAGGCAAGATGGATCAGTCACATACTACCATCTATAGATCAAAATCACCCCTAAAGTTATATGCAGTAATGCTAGGAACGTCACATGGACATTGCTGCAACATAAAAGTTTCATCAGAAATCACATATTATTATTATATGCATCTTAAACTATATAAGGAACAGTTTCATGTGGTCTCACCATTTCTCTGCATTTTTTTTTGGATAGGAAAAATTCATTGAGCCATGTAATGAAACTGATGATGCTAATGAGCTGTATCAAAAGAAAAACTCTATCATAACAAGAAAGAGAAGAAGTTAATGATATATTGATAAGATTCCGAGATAGAACCAACAAATATGTTCATTGTTCTCTGTATTTGTATCTCTTTAGTTATTTCCAACCAATAAATCAAATTGATTTCAACCTACCTAACACTTGAAACTCAGAATAGATAGAATCCTCAATTACAATTCAGTCCAACACTAGAATGTTTCAATTCGATTGAACATAATTGAAGGAAAGAAAGAGGATGAGACAGAGAACATGAGGCGGAGAAGATGACGGTGAAAAACGGCCGAGACTATTAGGGTAAAGAATGGTAGAGACAACAATGATAAAAAATCCAAAAACTTTTAACAAACTAGTTTTTTATTATTACCTATTTCTTTTTTAAATAACTAATAAAAGAAAAAATATTATCATCAAATAAGGAATTATAATTTTCTTCAATAATATAATAATTTTTAATTTCGAATTTAAGAGGGTAAAAGTGGATTTATAATTTTGAAAAACATAATGGGACAATTGGATATTAGAAAAGCATAATGAGACAATTTGGTTTTCAATCTAGCATTATTAGCTAAATTTCCCATAAATATATACACTTGATAAGATGTTCGTTTTGCCACTTGGTTTAATTAGAACGGTCGGATCATATTCTGTTTGTTCTGTTTAGGATGGATGGCGTTTTACCGAATAAAGTGATTTAGTTTTGGTTTGGTTTGGTTATTCAAAACATAGATAATGAACAAAACTTTCTGAAACAAATCAAAGACGCTAAAGACGTACGTACGTCCCTACTTCTGTTTTTACTAAGATATTCAATCCGGATCTTATTGATTCTTTTTTGTAAATGAAAAAGTAGTTAACAAGCTAAATCCGAACAAACTAGTTAACAAATCGTATCTATGTCGGTTCAGAATCACTCGGTTTCGAAGAATTATGGTTTGAACCCGAACAAACTATAGTAATTTATTTGGTTTTAAATTGTAAGCCTCTAGGGAA
Source organism: Sisymbrium altissimum (assembly GCA_900406495.1). Classification (NCBI taxonomy): domain Eukaryota; kingdom Viridiplantae; phylum Streptophyta; class Magnoliopsida; order Brassicales; family Brassicaceae; genus Sisymbrium; species Sisymbrium altissimum. Next base: position 62,829 of record OVBI01000580.1, on the reverse strand, counting down.
TTTTTTTTTAGCAAAAAAACATAATTGTAAACAAAAAAATATTAAAAGGCCTTCAAACAAAATTAGTAACTAAAACGGACCAGTTTCTCAGGCGCCACATCCCATAATATTATGCATACTAAAACAGTACATATGTGGTATGTTATACGATCATGTATGTTTCCAGGTTACTCTCGCATATTATTATTACCCAAGCCGAATCCGGAACTTTTATTACAACTATGTTCTCAAATAGTTATCTAAATATCTAAGAAAAAAAAAATTAGTATATATTACTAGAAAAAAATAAATCGTAAAAATGGTTGGAATTCGGTCAACTATTTTACGACGAATTTCTAATAATATATATCCATTAAGATGATATTCTTGGAAATTTTATCTATTTATCCAATTATTTTTTAATTATTTTCCGAAGAATATATAAACCAACATCTATCAATGAAAATGTCGTTGGTATGTTTTTTATGGATAATTTGTTGGAATTATGTCACTATGATTCCATTCAAACTTAATTCATCAGAATTCCGTCAGAATAGTATTATCATTAAAATTTCATTGGAAATTATGGATTATACTTTCGGGTTATAATTTTGTTGAAATCCCATTAGAAACTTCATCATTGAAATGTTATTGGATTATATTTCAACAATTATTTTTTTATATATTTTTTTCAACTGAATTCTGAATTGATATCTATAAAAAAAATTAATCTATAATATATTAATGAAAATTTAGTTAGCATATAATATTTTAAAGTCAGATAGATAGATAAAACATCATTTTCCAAATTATAAACTAAACTTTTAATTATTATTAAAATTTAATTTTTTAAAAAAAACTTTCCATCAAAACTATCAACATAGAGAACTGCTCACTGTATTAAATATATTGTTTTTTTAACCATTGTGGTTTTCAAATACTTAATTTGTTAAATAAGATTTTGAGATTGTGAACACATTGAAAAAGTTGTTGAAGAACAGTTTGAAAACTTTTTTAATTCAAAATAACAATCTCTATGTCAAGGCTTACCAAAAAAACATAATAACCACACAAAAACTGTTAACAAACACATAAGAACTATAAAAACTATAGAAATATAAAAACATACCAGTGCATAAACCATTATTTTGATTTCAAACCATAAAAACATGTTTCCATCCAGTTGAACACCCCTAGCTTTTAGTTTTTACTATGTTCTCTTTCTCTTTTTACTTATGTTGTATCACTATCTCAATCTTACTCTCCTCTCCTGCTCTCTCAAACTCCCTCTATTTTTAAACACAGCATAAGTTCTCTACATAATTATTAACAAAAAAGTTTACGAGTTACTTGAGATTATAATTGATGTAAATTATATAAATGGAGATTTAATACTCCTTAAATTTAAAATCTGTTCCAAAAGAGTGTTCCTTGGAAAACTACAGTGTAAAATAGATACCACGTAGAAGATATAATAGATACCAGGTTTATACACTACATGCCTCCCTCTATTGAAAAAATGGATCTATACTTTTCCATTTATAAATGTTGGATAAAATTTTATTAATGTTATTACTGAAAAAATCGTCTATCGTTCAAATCAAAATACAATATTTAATTCATCTATATTTTTCTATTTGAAAAGTAAAGTAAAATTCTATAAATATTTATATTATCCATTGAAAACCCTAGAAAACGTCCTTTGAACTTAGACTGAATTACTCACTCAGCATGAAATGACACAACTACACAAGCATCTCTAGATGTGAACCGGCATAACTACAACTACAACTACGACTAACTGAAGTGACATAGTTGTTCTAAAAGCTTTAAACGTTCTAATAGGTTGAATTTTAATTTAAGTAATGCCATTATATATTTGAGCTTATAGATAACAATCAAAGAAAAATTTCCTAACTTTTGGATCAGGATCGGACAATCGTCACAATCCTGAACTACTTTTGAACCGGATGATATACAAAATTATCAGCCCAGTTTTTCTTTGAAGATGGACCGGAAATTCATCGGACTAGGACCGAACCACACAAAACCAATTGACATATATATATTATAGTATGATTTAAATATACGGAGAACAATTGACACTGGGTTAACCATACTAATATGTCTTATATGTAAAATACATGAAGAGGCAGCATCTGTCTTATATGTAAAATACACGCATATCACATCACACAGATCGATAGCGGCCTAATTATATAATTAGTATTCGAATTAATAAACTGATTGAAAGGTGGAATTAACTTTTGTTAAAATACTGAGGCGTGGCCCTCGGTTGTAGAAATTCTTTGTTGACCTACTTTGACTGAAATATTAAAATAATACATTCATCATTCCCTAATGCCCAATCACAAGAGATATAGGGGCTAGTGTGGTCCATCCCTTATCATTATTATAAACACATTTTCTTTAGCGATTATTACAAATATTTGTTGAAAAAAAGCTGATTCCCAAAGAAAAAAAAAGAAACAAACATTATTTCTTTCTATTTTCCTTTCATCATTACCGTGCACCCATGATTTGCAGTCCCAATATCAGACTTCGTAAATAATTTTTTCGAAAAATGAATAGGTGTTCAGTCAGTGAAGTGATATACTACAAGTCTATATAACGAATATTTTGACTAACTGGCGAAATCAAATAATTGAGAATAGAAAGAGTACTATAATTGGTACGTAAAAATTTTAAGTGATTTTTTTTCTTAGAGATCAAACGTTTTCTCTGCCCTCCTATCAACGATCATATGTTTATATAGATACTTTGCTATAATAAAAATACTAGATAAATTTACTTAAAATGAAACAAAAAGAAAAAAGAAAAAGGTTGGGGCTATATACATTGTCATGTGTGTTTGTGTCAAACAGTCTCACGCGTGGTTGGATGGATGCTTGGAATAATTACAGGCACCGCAGGCTCACCCTTTCCTAGGGTTTCTCCTAGTATTTAATAACATTTTAATCTTAGTACTTTATTATTTCAAATGTAAGGTTAGTTGGCCAGAGAAATAAATAATAATAATTAGATATAGATAAGATCAAGACAAACTTTAGTTAATGAAGTCCCCTTATATATGTTTGCATCATTCATTGAGGCTGTCTTACAAAACCTTTTTAGATATTTAAAAGATAAATTTTCCTTGTAAATTTGAATTTTTGCAATATATTAATAGTTGACAAAAAAACTTCCGAAAGACTAAAGACTATGTGATAAATTAATCATATATATATACATTATATATGGCGTCACTACATATTAACGGCTAGAACTTAATATTAATATTATGTATAGCGTACATGTGATGGATTGTCCTTTTGCTTTAGTATTTTTGTTACAAGTTAAGTACTTCAGAATATTTTTTATTTGTATTAAAAGAGTATTTAAATTTGTTCCAATAGCCTTACATTACTAGCTTGAATGATTCGTTTTGTAATTGTTTGTTCTCACATAAATATAAGCAACTGTAATGGAGTTGATCCCGGCCGAAATATAAATTTATTTGTAGTTAACCAATATTTTGGGAAGGAACTAAAAAGAAACTTATTTTCATAGGTAAATATAGACAATAAAAGCAATCTTAAATTCTTCAACTTCAGTTATTATAAGGTATACCTCATTAGTGATCTATATCTTCATGACAAAACTATAATGTCGCAAGACTCGCAACTTTTAATGTGAGATCAAGAAACCAGATGCAATCATTGCAATACCTCACGGAACAACGTCAGAAATGTGTGATGCAACTTCGTGCATGTGTAGACAATTGTGGATTGAAACCACAATTTAATAAATACAGAATATTATAAGGGTAGGTCACAAGTTATATACATATATAAATAGATTTATAAAATCGATATGATTGAAACGATACAAAAGAATCTGAACCGTACGGGCCGGAATGTAATAATTAGCTATCGATATAATTAACTATTTCCTTTTAAAAAAAACAAGGAGCTACGTTGATGTGAACACAGAAGGAATCCTCGTAAAAAGTGCTGTGACATGACAAACATTTGTACTCGAAAAATACGAATCGAAAGACTAGAACGGAATCGGAGGCTCATCAAAATATCTATCAGTGATATGTATTGGAGACCACAAGATAGTTAAGCATATGTGTATATGGTTTAGTGAGGTACCTTCTAATCTTCCACACATGGTTGGATGGAGCAATAAACAGATATTTCTACAAAACAAGTTCAAACACAATTTAACTGGTATTATAAGATAATTAGAGAAAGGGAGTATGTAAATGTATATGAGAATATGCATGGCTCCTCATACGCCATCCACGGAGGTCGTCGATGGTCGATGAGCTTAGTGTATGGCATACAGGGAGCCAGGCATACATATCTAATACAAGAACATATGCATATATCTATGTATATGTGTCATGATGCATATACATGCTATTATGTATCGAAACTAATTGCCTAAAACAGATGCCTGATTCTATTTTTCAGTGAAGCTATCTAGATCTCCACCTGGACATGCATGAGCAGATATAAGCAATAAATATGGAGGGATAGAAACAATCTAAAGCATGGATCGAGATTTGCATGTACGAAAATGGAATTGAATAGATCTTTTATTTTCTTTATCTCTCTCTCCTCGGAAGAATTGAGGTTACTGTTCTCGAAGCCCTATATGACGATTTGTTGAAAAGACAAAAGGGAAGATGAAAATCAACAAACAAAATATGGGGGGTGAGATTGGGGATCCAGAGAGACAGAGAGAGAGAAAGAGAGATATTGAAGGTGATTGAGAGAGGAGGAGAAATGGTTTATATAAAACAATTAAGGGTGGGGTGAGAGAGATACATATGTATGTATATGCATATATATATACACATACATATATGTAGACAAAAGGCAAACAAATTAAAGGAGAGGTGTTTGGGTCAAAAAGATAAAAATAACACATGAAAATGAAAAAAGAAAAAAAAGGAGCAAAGAGAAAAAGAAAGACCCACAAGAAACCCTAAGGAAAGGGCAAGAAAGAAGGAGTAAAGGCAAAATGCTAAAGTTAGGGCATAAATATTTATTTTTGGTTAATTTGTTTAGTCTTTTGAGAGTGAAACAAGGATTGCTTGTGGGGTTGCTTTTGCGTCTCACCCTCTCACCACCTCACTAAATATAGACATTCATGACATCCACACACATCACCATCCAGATCACACATGCATGAGCATGAGAGATGGCATCATGGTGGTGGGTATGATTAAGTGAGAAGGAAGGAAATTTCGCAGGACATAATTAAAGGGAGAGGAGAGAGAAAAATATAAGAACCCTAAAAGAGGAGAGAGTGTGTTTGAAATCTCCTTTTCTGAGTCTGGTGGTCTTAAAAAAGCTAAAGGTTGCTTTTCTCTTCTCTGAAGCTCATTTTGTCTGCAAGTGCTTGGATACACATGGATTCCTCTATCTCCTCCACCTTTTTCCACATTCCAATTTTTATTATTATCATTTCAATTCGGAATATATATATTCATTTTGTTATTAGCTATCTCTTCTCTGGTTGCATTTCTTTCATATATTGAATATATGCATATAAGTCTTTTTTACATATAAAGGGCTATTATTAATCGGGAAATATGGTACACCTCATAACTGTTGTCCACTGTAATAATGTAACAACAAACCATGAAAAGAAAGGGCACGGCCAATAATCTTCCAACTAATTAATAATTGTTATAGTTATATACTACTGTTTAGTGAGAGGACTTTGCCTTAAAGAAAGAATAGAGAGAAGTGAAGTAATTGTTTAAACTTTAAACTAAGATTCTCTCTTTGACTCTTCTGTTTAGGCTAAGGAACAATCCATAGTGTTTACTACCTAATCCTTGCTGTACTTTTGTCTACCCACCAATTATCACATGTCTTTATAAATATATATGCATGCGCAAGCACCCTTATATATTTGCATATTTGTTGTGTGTTTCTATGTGTGAGTTGTACGTAGATTTATTCGCTCACACGTATCTATGGAGTAAATAATGGTAAGTTTGTGGACCATCTGCATCGGGTGTATTCTGTGAATCTATTTTCTCAAATATTTGGTTCTAGTAAATAAGTTGCATTCAAACAAAAAAGACAGAAAAAAAAAAAAGTTGCATTCATGTTAGAAGTCAAGTACTCGTGTGTACATCATTCTAAAGACTTGGGAATTATATTATAGATTTTCATGCGAATTAACCACAAATATTCTTCTCGAAATATTTGTTGATGTCATCTGATGTGAATGGTGGCCGCATCTAGTATGATTGTTATATAGTAAAAGCATTAATCGTATTTAGATAACAATTTACCACAAAATTATAATCCTATTCTAAAATGTATATATAATTAAAAGCATTTTTTGGTTATTGCTGCCGCACTGTTTGTCACGCTAATTATTCATGGCATAGACACTTTTCACTTTGTATTTTCTTAGTATAAGAGTCTTATATAGGTAACATAACGAACCCAAATGATATCATTCGAAGTAAAAGATACTAACAATGTTTCAAAGGAATTAATTAACGGTAGGTATCAGTTACCCGAGACGACTATTGTTTTTCAACCAAAATTCATATTGATAACGGCTTTAAATTATATTAAAGGAAACATTAAGAAAGATAAACATTGCAAAAAAGTTCAACCTCACAAATCGCTACACAAGAAACATACTTATGGAACAAGCAAAAAAGTTATTGATACTAGTTGTACAGTCCGCAAACCACCGTATGCTTCTTGGCTACAGAATTGATCAAATAGTCAGCTCCATACAGGCCGAAGAGCAGTTTGCTTGAAAACAAAACTTTTATTTTTGAAACATTTGAAAACAAAACCTTAAAGTTTCTTTGAACGGGTTTCATAAATGATCGAATTGATAAATTTTTAAATTCAATAAATATTCGTGAGATTATCTATTTTCAATTCTCAGATATATTTGAGTTAGAGCCAAAAATAGCAGAAGTCTTTCTGTTATTAAAGTCGAGTTAACAAAGTTTAGAGCTTTTGAGGACATATAAACAAAATTTTCAAATACACTCTTCACCAAGGAAGAAACTAGTAGTATCAATTTATCCACAAAGAGAGAAAATGGTGGAAGTAGTGCATGTTTGGTAGTCTACGCGTTGATTAATCTCTCAAACATACGATGTAATAAATAATACCATGCATAAGCAAATTAGGTGGCAACTAATAAATCACACAAACCCAAATTTGTAGTCTAAAAAGACATTGTTTTGAGAATAATTTGAAAAGAATCTTTTGTTTTTAAACTAGATATATACATTTATTTCTACCAGAATCGTGACCTCTCTAATCTATATTTCTACTTGAATCGTTTTACTCAAAACTCTTAATGTGTAGATTGTAGTTATGTGTTTAAATTTTTCTCTTTTCATTTTTTATTATATTTCTATCAATTTGAATTTTACACTTTTCAACTTTTCTTCTACTTTTTAATTCATGTTCTCCATCTTTTTGTTTAGGAAATGATAATTAATTGTTGAATATCTAATAATTAAATTGTTATTACATATTTTCAATTCAAAAGTTTTCATTAGTTGATTTACGATTTATACTTAAATCAACAAAATAAATTCATAAATAGTATATCACTGCAAATTTCCTAAGATAAACAAAATCACTGGTTGATTGAATCAACGCAAGGACAACTGATAATTCAGATCAATATGATTAATTCACATAATTACAGATATCTTTTTAAATTAGAAATAGATCTTTTACAATACAAATATCTCATTTTCAATATAATTAAAGAATCAAAATTTCTATAACAAATATATGTGATTACTAAAAATAAATGATTGGAGTATATTTATTTAAATATTGAATAAAATATTTTTTAACTATATATTATTTGAATATTGATTCTTCGATTGGTTACTGATAAAATCTAAAAAAATGATTTTAAAAAAAAATTGCACTGTAAATTAGTAATAAACATTCCTAGCATATTTAATCAGATCCGATAATACTTGAAGAAACAAAACTTAGTTAAGTCTAAGCAAGTGTGTATATCAAAATAATTCACAATGTATTTCGTTTAAAATCATCTAACCTTTTGTGGTTAATACAATACATATATTGAAAAATTGGTGAAGTTTTCTTTTAGTTCATTTTGCCAACCACATTGGTTGCACAATCCGAAAGAAAAACAAATTGATTAAGGATCTACTGATCAAATTATTGTTTTTTAAAACATCAGCTTAGTTTAAACTTTTGTAATTAGTTTGTTGATACCTCTACCAGGATATAACCTGCATTGAATAGTCTAAGCCAATAGATATTAGCGTAGGAGATGGTGATCTAATGGTCAGATAACTTCAGTAGACTATAAATTAATTCATTTTTCAGATTAAAAACAAGAGTATGTGCAATGGTTGAAATTCGTTTGTATGACCCTACTAGCTCAGGCTTTAACTTAATCTTGACCCCCTTGACCTTTTATTGGCCCATAAGGCGATGGCACATACAGTCGACACGAGTATTTAAATATTCGTGTGTGTTTTAACTGAATGGTTCTTTCTTTTTTGAGTTTTTTCCCTTCAAAATATTAACTCTTTTGTTTTTGCCGCCACAGCTTTTCTTTTCAATAATTAATTCGTATCTCTTATGATTATGTTATCTTAACAAATGTTTTTGCTTCTTAGTTTCAACGATTAGTCGAACAAAAAACATTAAATAGAAAACCAAAAGTGATATTTTTGCTTCTTAGTTCTCTACATATAATATTTTCAAAGTTTTGGATTTAAAATTCTGTTATCTATTTTACTTTTCATTCATAATAGTTATCTTGTACTCAGCGTACTTGACATATTCAATAGATATTCCCTTAAGTCTTAATTTAATATTTCAATTCATTTTCTATACATTTGAATTGTCCAACATCTTCGTGTTGTCCTCTCATTTTGTTAAGAGATAAATCGATATTGAATATTTGTTAGCCAACTTTTGAATCTCTTCTTCAGTACTTAGTACTTACAACGATATCAATTATTTGCTGTTCTCAAAAATATGTATATTCTTATTAAATTAAAAAAAAAAACTAAAATTTTCAAAATCCCGGTCTGATCGGTCGGACCGGTATGACCAATCTTATTCAGTAACAACGACGCCGAGCCAAACAATATTCCCAGCTTTCAATGCAAACCGTAGGTAGACCCCACACTGTAAACTCCAATTAATTAGAGAACGATTTTGTGAATCGTATGGAAGTTGGAGGATTCGTTTGCAGTTTAAAAAAAGAAATTACAAACGATTCCTTTTTCTTTTTTAACCTTTTGTTGAATCTGACAAACGATTACTATCCAAACGTGCGAAGTAGGAGGCAGGCACGTGCGAGAGATGACGTGTGTACAGAACTTAGACCTTACAATAGTTTTTGGTTTGGGGATTAATATTGTCTTCTTCTTCTTCTTTCTTTCTTTCTTTCTTCCTCAATGCCCAAATATTTTGTCAGCACTTTACCGTGAGCTGAGAGGAAAAATTGCTTTTTTCTTTATCCTTTTGGCCTTATTTTGTATCAAATGATAGGAGGAACAACACACCAGGAGAGACACGGAGATTCCAATTTCGTATTGACACAGACAATTAACCACAGATTCTCACCGATTCGCCTCTTTTCTCTCTGCTCCGTCGTCATCTAGGGTTTTCCTGTGAGCTCCTTTTTTTCTCTCTAAATTTATGTTTTTCCATCTGGGTAATGTTAATTGAATACAATTGGGAGACGTAGCTAGTCAAATTGGGCGTTTTCATGTCGCCTTTAATTGGATTGCTGAATTGTATTAGACTATGTGAGCATTGAGCTTTGATGATGCTTATGGAGCAAAGTTTGATCCTTTTTTTGTAATTGAAGTTCGTTGGTGAAGGATAAGAAGTTGTGTAGAATGGTACTAGATGGGTCATGTTCTCAAACTGATAAGACAGACGTTAAGACATTGTTGTGATGTAGTATTAGTCTGCAATTATAGCTATTTAAGGCTCTATTTTGTCAACCTCATCTTCTCTTTGATCGTTTGTGGATGTTCAGTTTGCATCAGGTTCCCTTTTAAGTCTCTCTCTGGGCGATTCGGATTGGTTCTCGTGACATTTACTGCATTGGTACATCATCTAGGCACAATTAAGAATTATCTGTAGCTGACAAATGAAACCTTGAATTTCGTTTTTATATTAGGTGTTGTCTGGATGACTCTGTTGTGATTGTTTTGACTTGAAGGTGTGCTAGTTTTTCTCTGTTACTCTTGATTTTAGAGAGACGCTAAACTGTTTGGAGTTTTGATCTTTTTTTTGGCAGAATGCATGAGTTCTCTACTGTTGATGGTTTTGCGGAGATAAACGAAAGCTTAGCGGACATGATTAAGTATATTGCAAACGAACCTTCAGTGGGGCTTTTTTACATCCAGCAGCACGTCCGAAACGCGGCACCGAATGTCCTTAACCTCAACAGCAACGTTTTGGACAAGTCTCGTGAAACACTCTTGCATACCGAAGACTTGGAAGATTCTATAGCCATGGTGAGATCAATGAAAGACTGTGGTTCACCTATTGCTGATGAGATGATAGGAGACATCAAGAACTCCTTGGCGATAATGTCTTCGAAACAACCGAGGAGAGGGCTGATCCTCAACGCCGGGAGCCCTTGGAGCAGATCCAGCAGTCTAACAACTGCAACAACAACACGTGGTTCTGATTACAGCCAGGATAATAGCGAAAGTAGCAGCTATTTCACATCGGTGTTCAAATCGGCTAAGGAGAAAGCAAGCAACATCAAATGGCCACAGCTTGACTTCAAAGAACCGAAGGTCGAGTCTAGCCTCAATGAGTTACAAGAAGAAGAAGAAGAAGTCTTAAGTAAAGGTGAAGTACCTATGGTGGAGACGACAAAGTTCGAGGAGTTTAAGGCTGGTAAAGAAGCGAGTCTCAAGGCATGGCTTGGAGATATGGATGGGGATGCTGATGTTGGTGGACGTACTACTGAGAGGATTTAATGGTGTTGTGGTTGCGAGCAGGGCGGATCCGTGTGGTTATTTTGCGAAGATAATATTTGTAACCCCATAATAGAAAATACTCCTCCCGATGCCCTTTTCGGATTTTGATTTAATTTTTTCGTTAAAAGTTGAGTTACTGAAATAAATCTGAATACGAGTAAAGAGAAAATCCATCATGATTATGTGTTTTCTACATTATAAATTCTAAAAATTTAAGCCATCTAAGGTCTTCTAAAGTTTTTTTCACCATGAAAACCTGCTTTACAATGCTATAGTAGTTCCTCAATGTCCACAATAGTATAAAAATTATGTGGGTGTAAGCTCTGAGAATATCTGCATAAATTTCTAGGTTAGGCTTGAAAATGAGAAAATCTATCAATGAAGCATAACTATAGATGTTTGTGTCAACCACTAATGAAACATAAGTATATACTAAATCCTCGTTTTAAAAACTTTATTTTAAAAGTTATTAATGATTTAGTTATCTTTGTAAAATACAGAGTTTTTTAAGACTTTATAATAAAATGGCATATATCTTATAAATATATTATAACATTATATGAATTAAGTGAGAACCCGCGCAACACGCAGAATTATCATTTTAATTTTCTATAATTGTTTTAATAAATATTTTTAAAATCTATTTATTTTTTTGAATTTTTATTAGTTGTTAGTAGTTATTTATATTTCTATTTTTTACTTTTATTTAGTTTGCTTTTTTTTCTTATCTTTTATCTTATCTTATTTTTTTATAAAAAATTTTAATACGAATCTTAACATTATAATAAATAATCAAATATATACATTATATATACAAAAAATTAGAATTTTAAAATTATATAAAAAATATAATCAGTAAATAATTGAATATATAACTAATTATCAAAATTAAAATGAAAGATATTTAAGTGAAATAGTAAAGAAACATAAGATAATTTAATATATGAAATTTAAAATTTTGAAAAAAAAGTGATAAAATATAAGTATAAAAAAATATAAGTATATTTTATAGTTTTATTGACTTATCTTTGTTATTTATATTAAACCAATAAAAATATCTATTTAAATATTGATATGTATATATATTTTATATGTTCTTGATATTTTTCATAAAGTTTAGATTTTTTATTTTTTTATTTCTTTTATTTTTATGTTTTTATAATTTTAAATAGTTAAATATAAATTAAATAGATAATTACAAATATATATTAATATGTGTCAACTAAAGGCGTTGCCACTTGTCACTCAACTGGAGAAAGCCCTTCCTCTTTTATATATATATTGGTTGCTAGTAGTTATTTATATTTTTATATTTTTTTTTTATTTTTTTTATTTAGTTTGCTTTTTTCTTATCTTTTATCTTATTTTATTTTTTTATAAAAAATTTTAATACTAATCTTAACATTATAATAATTTTAAAAATATATATATTGATTTATAATCTTGAATTTATTTTTTTTTTATTTATATTTCTTCACTTTTTTTCAAAATTTTAAATTTCATATATTAGATTATGTTATGTTTCTTTGTTATTTCTCTTAAATATTCTTCATTTTAATTTTGATAATTAGTTATATATTTAATTATTTACTGATTATATATTTTTTATAGTTTTAAAATTCTAATTTTTCATATATATAATATATATATATATATATATATATTTAATTATTTATTGATTACATCTTATATTTTATAATTTTATTGACTTATCTTTGTTACTTATATTAAATCAATAAAAATATCCATTTAAATATTGATATGTATAGATATTTTATATATTTCTGATATTTTTCATTAAGTTTAGATTTTTTATTTTTTATTTTTTTTTATTTTTATGTTTTTATGATTTTAAATAGTTAAATATAAATTAAATAGATAATTACAAATATATATTAATATGTATCAACTAAAGGTGCTGCCACTTGTCATTTATCTGGAGAAAGCCCTTCCTCTTTTATATATAACGATAACTTTATTTTATTCTAAAATATATGAATAACTTATTATGCTTCTCGATACAACGACAAATATGTAAGTCGGAACTAGTATTAAGCCCACACTTGTTTGGTTTGATCATTTTGATCTTGCAATATTTGTGGTTGACTAATGTTTGTGATGAGAAAGACTATATTTTCAAATGTTTGAACGTTTTGCTGAGAATAGTTTCACTATGGAAACATATATTACATTGGTTGAGTATAATCAGGTGGGATAATGGTTATAAAAAAATAAAATAAAAATAAAATGTTTTGAGAGGTTTATTATGAAAGCCGAATTACAATATTTATTATTTGAGTTTTTTCTTACAGCCAAGAGTTGCTACATATATATATTCTTTAATTATAATTGCTAACCAACTCTATTCAATTTATTTTAATAAAAGCTCTTTTTGTTGCAGGCTATTCATACATATACTATAAAGTATATAACAATTTCAGAAACTAAAACCATGATGACTAATACATGAGGCACAATGTCAAAATAGTCATCTGCTTCATAAAAACAATGAAAAACTACTAACAACCAATTATCATCTTTGTCAAGCATCTTATGTTTATAAAAAAAAAATATAAAAAATATAAAGCAACTATAGTATTTGCAAGATTACTTTCACAACACCAATATCAGAAACAACTAATCACATTTGATAGATAAATCAAATCATGGAACTGATGCACAGCATTTGTGCATAATTGTTTTTTAACGAATAAATTAGAAATATTTCATAATTTTTTTTGATATTATAAGTTTCTTATATATTAATATTTGGTATATTATTTTCAAAAAGTTGGAATTGTTATTATATTTTTAATCATTTCTGTTATTGCTCTTAATTTTATAAACATTCATTACTATTTTTGAATAATAATTTAAGTTAAAATGTTTAATGTTAGCATATGTAATTGAATAACATGGTAAAACAAAAAACATATCATCTGCTAATCAGATGCAATAAAGAGGACAAAAAGAGAAGATTAACAAAGGGTTGGTTTAGAATAGATTTTTTAACCAATATTCAGATTCAGATTGTTTTTTGTCTAAATTTCTACCGATCTCAAGTCCCTTAGATGCAATCAGAGCATCAATTACTCAAGCAAATGAGTCAATTGAAGGTAATCACAACACTACAATTGAAGGACAAAAATACAAAAAGCAATTCTGCAGTCACCAGTTTTTCTGTTTAATAATATATATAGATATGAGATTCATCTTGAACAACATATATCTCCTAAACATATATGTAGTGTAACCCACAAAATCTCCAATTCTAATTTCTTTCTTAGTTTGAAAACTAACAATTAGAAAACATTAATCAGCTGTAATAATTCTCGTAGTTATGAGAAAATTATGAGAAAACAAGGAAGAACCTACGACTAAAGATCTAATTAAAAGAAACACAAAATCGAAGAGAAATATCCAAAGGCATGCAGAAATGTACATCTCCAGCTTCAACTCTTCCAACCCATTGCCTTCAGCTCGCTCTGCTTCAATTCCACATGCTTCCCTAGCCTGTGGCGATAACATACATATATGATCACATACCTAGTTACCTCAATGGATCGTTGTAGCTATCTAATTGAAAAAAAGCTGATGCATAGGATACGGGCATTAGATAATTTATCTCTAGCACACAACATTACCCAAGATCTGAAGGGAGCCTGAATCCACCTATACGGACACGCTTTAATGAGTAAACCTGGACCAAGAAAAGGCAATAAACCCATTTAGTATGCGTTTAGATATATCACCTTAAACAGATAAGAGTACGTTTGTTGAAAAGAAATATTAGAGTGAAACAAAAGCTGACCTCAAGCCCAGCATTTTTCACTAATTCTCTGACTTCATGATTCCTTCCTTCATGAACCTGCATAGGTCCACACAAAGGAAGTTAATTCGGCTGAAAAAAAACATGCAACCAACATCAATAGGATAGGTAATTATAACGTCTTTAATTTATGAACTCAAACGATGTCAGATCAAAGGTTACAACGATGTGGAACTTAAAATTCTCCGAAAGCTTAGGACCAAATACCACAATACGTAGCCGTGCTCTTGGTATATCATGCTGCTTTGGCATCAACTCAACTGAATCAGGGACACAGTGGACTCCATCCACCATTGTCCCTTCGCTGATCACCATCAAGTGTCGTTTGTGTACATCACCGGCAACCGTAGTAATATATCTGCCGTTTCACAAAAACAGAATATTAGAGAAGTAATAAACACACAAACCTTTGAACCACTGAGATGAAACATATATGTTTCAGGAGAGAATCAGTGCTCGATGTGAATACAACTTAATGTATCAAAGTGCCAAACCACAATATCTGAAACTGGTGACCACTACCAGAAGCTAAAGGTCACGATATAAATCCGTAATGAGCATGTCTTAGTTGTATATTCAATGAACTAGCTGACCTAACCATGAGTAGTGTTGGTATGTAAAAAGGAATATAGAGAGTGCGAGCTCACTCTTTTGGTAAACTAGATGAAGGATGTGAAAGTTTCTGTGCAAAATCTCCTGTATAAACAAGAAATTGAATTTCCTTTTAGAAGAGTGGAAGAGAAACGTAGTTCCGTGAAGCAAATGTAGAAACCAAGATATGTATATAGCACATGGTGTTAAGTGTACACAATTTACCATCATTTGTAACTATTATTAACCCTGTTGTGGCGACATCAAGACGACCAACAGTAAAAAGACGAGGTTTGGGAGTCCCTGGATTCCTTTTGTCCTACATTGCAAAGACAAGATTTCAAACCAACTATCTAACTATAACACTTTAAAAGGAACAATTCATATACAAGAAAAAGACATATAACTGTATGGAAGATTGCAGTTGAGTTTTATTACCCAACTGGCCATGAACTCGTCAAACAAACTAATAACAGATTTGGTCTCTTTCTCTCCAGAAGAACAAATGTATCTGCCGTGGTGTGATCCAAATAACAAACAAAGGTTACAAATCTGTGACACAAACCAATAACAGTGTCGAGAAGCCAAAAGTGAGAACAGGTTATGAAGACGAACCCTTTTGGCTTGTTGAGAGCAAGATAAACCTTTGGAGGAAGTTTCTTAGGAATACGATTCCCATTAACATAGATAATGTCCCTCGTTGGATCAACTCGAGTCTGCATAAACCAAAGTGCTACACTTTAATCAAAATATGAACATCAATGTATTTAAACAAATGAGAAAGCTTTACCTGTGGAGTAGTGCAGAGAGAACCATTAACAGTAACTTTCCCATCAAAGATAAGTTCTTCAGAGGTTCTTCTCGATGCCACTATCATTACAGAAATAAAAGAATCAATTTTGTAAGAAACCCACAAAAACGGAGATAGCGAGGAGAGTCATGTTTACCTCCAGCAGCAGCGAGAACCTTGCTCAGACGCTGAGGAGGCTCTTTAAAGTTCTCATTGTAATACCTACGCGCCGCCTTGGAGAGCTTTGGCTCCGAGTAAGAAGCCGGAGAGGAGGGGGAGGAGGAGCCGGCGGAGGAGACAACTTGTGGTTTCTTCTTCTTGGACTTCTCTTTCTTCTTTGGGTTCTGTGTGGTGGCATCAGCGAGAGCGTGGATTAATTGCGCGGGAGGTTGAGACTGGACTTTGAGTTTGCCGTCTTCTCCACGGACGATCCAAGGGATGAATAGCTGCTGGAAAGCTCCGCCGCCGCCGCCGCCGCGAGTGGAGGATGGTGTGGGTTTGGGAGGAGCGAATGAGATGTCGAACTCGATGGGCTCAGAGGAGGAAGAGGAGGAGGAGAGAGCGCAACGGAGTGTACGGGCGGGGAAGAAGCGAGGAGAGAGAGGAAATGATTTGATTCTGAGGAAAGAAGCGGCGAAGGATATCGGCGACGATGCCACCGACGCCATTTTCGCCGATGGGAGAGAGATAAGAGGAGAGATAACAGTGTGGGCTTTTCTTTTTTCTTCCCAAAGGGGTTTGGGTTTTATCCTTATTAACAATACAAAAAATGTTATTTAAAATTTTAAGTCAAGTGTTATGAATGAAAAGACTACAAGGTTGACTATGAGATCAAACGGTAAGAGAGACGGTTCATGTCGTATTGTGTGTATGTGGATGTGGTAATGCTTTGGTTTTGGTCGAAACCTGTAAGATTCAAAACAAAACAAAAGAGGGGTTCAACGACCGAGACTAATTAAGTCTATGAAATGTCTTAAGAAGGTTTAGAGAATCTTCAAAGTTGTCAACTATAATTTATTAAAATTTTGATTAAACTGTTTGATGGTTATTGTCTCGCGGTAAAGTTTGGAACCACTGAAAACCAGTTAATGGATTTAAGCTAAAGTGAATTAATATAGTTTTAGTTTTCGAACTATCTGTGACTTATAAGCAATTAGAAAGCATTAAAGCAAATCGGAAGCAAGAACAATAGGCATCCAAGAGTTTATATATATATATATATATTTTTTTTTTTTTAAACACTGGTTAAGAGTATATAAATGGACGAGTTACAACACAAGAACACAACATCGTAGATCAAGCACAATCATCGTCCAAAAAACGAACTAATGAAACTGCCAAGCTAAAAACCCCTCCCGCCAAAGACATAGCGAAGCCAATTGGGATAACCTGCTGCAACATATGATTGTATCCGATCGTCTTTGGTAACACTTGTTGCAATCAACCTAGCATCCAAGAGTATGTATGTTGAGTGTTAATTATTAATGATTAACTAACCATTGAGTCAAAGAGATTATTTGTTACGTATTGAGGTTTGAGGATAAAAGAAACACAATAAAGATAGACCAAAAAGAAAAACAAGAGAAAACACAATAAAGTGAATGCAATCAATTAAGTATCGTGTCAAACATAAATCACGAGTTCAATGCATTGATTCCAGTCTGGGGCTTTTAGAGGCATTTAGAATTTTGATACGCAACATGGGACCCATAGATATATCATGGTGAATTGGTGATGGATTCCGGTTTTGAGTTGGACTTGAGCCAAATCTAGGTAGGGTAAATCGATCTTAGATACAAACACCTCATTTGGTGTCGTTTGATTCCAAACGCGCTCCTAAAAATCTTGTAAATCCAGACTCGACCGATGAATAAACAACACATAAAAAACATCTAGACTCGGACTAAAATGAAAAGAAGAATAAATATCAAATTAAAACAACTAAAACCATCAACACTTGGATGAATCATATACACCGGCATATTATACCAAGCAAGACGACGATGATGGTTGACGCGTCCAACGTTATTCATACTCCATTTCACTTTCCTTAGGTTAATCCACTTACGTAAGCTAACTGTCTCTCCAATTCGATCTACCCGCCTTCGCACCATAGACACATAACATATTGCTGCGGTTATTGGCAATTTACGTCACGAACAAAATCATCACTATAAGACAAAATGTAGGACACTACGTTGATAGCGAGTTGTAAACAGATAATTAATACAAAAAGGGACAACAAATTGTTTATTGAATAAATGATTAACGTCCCTGTCTGCAAAATGTTTGTGAGCAAGATCTTCCACTCTTTTGTATTGGATATACTTCAGAAAAAAAAAAACAACAACAAAGATCCATGTGGGGATGGAGATATATGTCGATGGAAGCGGAGAATCAACAAAGGAAGATCAAATGTGCACATGTCTTGAGTTATTGTTTCAGAAGATAAGTCCAATGAACAGACAATAGATCTGTACAACATGTGGTTCTGATCTTTGCGATTGAGATTTTTTCTTCTAATACTATCCGCCTGTTAAATCTCGACGTCAAATCAACCACACCAAATATTTTTCATGCTAAGTGGGTAAAATATAATGTTAGCTCTTCCTTTTAAAAATTACAAAGTTCTCCGACGGCAATACCAAGAGAAAATCTCATTCGTATCCCGTATGCTTTCTTTCAACCTTTTCGTAATTTTATCGTCACGCTTAGGTCCATAATTTTCTTGAGATCAGATGCTTAAGTACGTTAATTAGTGTTTATCCACGTTTGCAATATCTCATGCTTCAAAATTTCAAATAGATGAACACCATTCTCTTTGATCAAAAACAGAATACCATTCTCTTGTTTTCTACTTGGAGTTGGGAAACTCATTTATTTTGGGCTAGTTTTCTTTCCGGAAATAGATAAACTCCCCAAACTAACTGTTTAATAGTATTTAAAACATGAGAACTAGATCACACTGTCCCAGAGGCCAGAGCTGAGGTGTTGCATTAATAATTTAAATTATCTCGGTAAACAAGATATGGTTTGCCTACCACAAATGAAAGTCGTAATCAATTTATATGTTTGGAATTGAGATAAACGACTCTTGGATTCTACTAATGAGTCATCCGTTTATATTTGCGTAAACTAATGACATTTTTTTGCCTAAAGTAAAGACAAAAGAAGCAAATCGTAAGATTACAATTGACAAAAACAAAAAGAAAAAAAAGAAAAAAGAAATTACAATTGACGTCGACAAAATAAATAAATAAATAAATGTAATTAAGCTGCTTAACCCCAACCATTCACAATTCCACACTTTCACGGCTGACCACTTGTGTGTAACTCGTCGTCATCCAGTCACTTCCTTGTTGTCCTAACGCGCGTATTCTTGTCTTTTATTCCCACTTGCGCATACGCGCGTGTACACACAACACACACACGCCTAAGATATGTCAGAACGCTTTTTTAACTGTGTTCAGTTACCTTTGTTTCTTTTTTTTTGACAAAGTAAAACAAAGAAGTTAGCTTTGTTTCTCTTTTTATTATTTGATCTAATTACAAAATGAACAACACAAAAAGATGTTCCCGGGGAGTATGATGTTTTGCTCCTATTTATTATATTTTACGTTTTTTTTTTAACGTCTACATCAAATTATCATACATAGGATTTTTGTTGTTGTCAAACGATATAGGTATTCTTAATGTTCAATTCAAATAATATTACATTACCTTAATATTATATAAATAAAGTTAAAACTGTTTAATGATTAATATTTTCAAATTAAATAATTATGTGGGAGATTCTATTATTACAACCACTAAATCAAGAGCACTAGTCAAATGGTTAATAAATTATAAATGTATTTAAGTTGGAAAAAAGTAAATTAATCAAATAAAAAAGTTACCTTGTGAAAAATTTTCCTTTAATATTAATTCAAAGCAAACTTGTAGAGTTGATTTGTAAATTGTAGGTATACAGAGAAAAAGCCGCTCTCTCTCCCTCCTTCCCTCTCGTTCGTTCTCTTCCACTCTCTTCTCTTATATCCTCCACCTCCATAGCTCTCTCTTCTCTCTTCTCTCTTCTATCTGATCCGAAGAAGCTTCATCATTGTTTGATTCCTCCTTAGGCAAAATCTTCAGGTAACACCAAAAGTCTACGAACAACAATTGTCACTTTCTGATTTTTTATTTATTTAATGTTCTGCGAATCAATTCAAACTACGCAGAAGCACATGTTTCTCTGGATCCTCCTCCTACGATATAATGAAACTTTTGTTTCTTGGAACATTTTTTTTCTTTCTTTCAGAAATTGTATGTATGATGTTAAACGAATTCTCTCGACAGGCCGATGCAATCTTAAAATTCTCTCATATCTGTTTGTTTTGTTATTCCCTGCTGCCGAAAATTCCGACAATCTTACCGATGTCTTTTTGTTCTGTCTGTTTTTGATCTGAAGCTCGAGTTTTCATCGTAAGGCAATCTTGTTTCAGAGGAGAAACAGAGACTGTTGACTTTAGAGGTTGGATCTCGAAACCGAATTTTACGCATTTTGGATTTCGATTGGTTTCACGTTTCTGAATTTATAGTTTTTGCACGAATCAATCAGATATTCATTAGGAGGGAAAATGAATCACGTACCTTCTGATCAGAGCTTTTACATTGAGAGCGAGGATGAAGACGAAAGGAAAGATTACGCAGAAGAAGAAGAAGAAGAAGATGGTCAAAGCCATTCTGATTCCTCCGAGACTTATGAAAATCAGGTGCAGGCTAAGCCAAGCTCATACACTACGGCTTGGCCACAGAGTTACAGGTCTATCTCTATCCCCATTTTTCTCAATTATTTGTGATTTCGCCACAAAGTTTATGTTTTTGCTCAATTTGGTCCACGTTTCTTCTTCTTGGACGTTCTAGGCTTAAGAGGAATAGGCAATACGTGGTTGATTTGCATTTCAATGCATTATTCATCCTGATCTCTTGTGTGTTCTTTGGTCATATTGTAGGCAGTCGATTGATCTTTACAGTAGTGTACCGTCTCCCAATATCGGTTTTCTTGGAAATAACTCGATGACGAGATTTGGAAGCTCTTTCTTGTCTTCTTCGCTGATAAGAAGACATACTCCTGAATCCTTACCTACTGTTACAAAACCTCTGCTCTCACCACAAGAAGATGAACAAGCACCAACACCACCAAAACGCAGACTTAGCTCTCATGGCTTGCTCTCTCCTGTTCCTTCGAGGAGAGGTTCAATGCGAAAGGACGAGAAAGCATCCATGGTCTCTCATGAGATTCCAATGTCTCGCAATAGCTCATACGGACAAGCTGTTCTAAATGGTGAGCTTTTTTTTATTACCATAATGCTTGTGTTTTCTCTTCGTAAAAAGTAGTTAAAATCTTTAAAATATGCTTGCCTTGATGATAGTAGTGACATGGGTGAGCAAATCATAATGAAAAGTTGTCAACGTTTTGACTGTTGTTTGATCGTTAATTAGTATAAGAATCTAGGCTATGTATTAGAATATGAATATTAGGATGCTCTTCGTTTAGATTCTTTCATATTCTGATATGTGTGTATGGGGCCTAAGACTGTCTTCTCCGGTTTTGAAGACGCTAGGTCTTTATAAAATGAGGGAAAAGTACAAAATAGCAATCAACTTTGTTGTCCTATAGCACATGGCAGCACATGAACAAAACTGTTTAGACCAAACACGTCTAGGTTCAACGAACATGATTGCAATCACTATGTAGTAAATTTTGATGATGATCTACTTCTTGTATAACATGTGGGGCATGTGCTGCAGGATTGAACGTTTTATGTGGTGTTGGAATACTTTCAACGCCTTATGCTGCCAAAGAAGGAGGATGGTTGGGACTACTGATATTATTTATATATGGTTTGCTTTCTTTCTATACCGGCATACTCCTGCGTTACTGCCTCGACAGTGAGTCTGACCTCGAGACGTATCCCGATATTGGCCAAGCTGCGTTTGGTACCACCGGACGTATCTTTGTCTCGGTAAGGGAATAATTTTTCTTTTTGAATCTATAGTGAAAGTGATTAAAGTTAAAGGACCACATAGAGAAATATGAATGAGTTATATACAAGATCACCCACAAAAAGAGAATTGACTTTTGGCGTTTGAACAAATCGAATAACTCAAAAGCTAATGACAAACAAGTTTCCCTTTCTATTTCACGTGTTAAGGTTTACTTTGAATATCCTTCCCTAATTGCTGCTATCAGAAGTCAATAGTACAGTCTTTTGAATTTCTAATATGTTTCATCAAATATAGCAATTAAATGTAACTCTGTGTTTAGTAGAGAACACTACTCTCCTTCGTAATGAAGATTAGATTATACTTTAAAAAAAATTGACATTATTAGGTAGCTTACCACCATTAGTAGTGGAATCTGATAACTTTTTTTCCATCTTATTTTAATTATTTTCCTCTTTTTTAATGTATTGCAGATAGTACTCTACTTGGAGTTATACGTAAGTGCCTTTTCCATTCGTTCAGTTAATTACATTTTTATTTATACTTTATAAATATAAATTCTATGAGTCCTTTGTCAAGAAAAGTACATAAATCAAAGAGATTCCAAGTTGTGTTAAAAAAACACAACAGAAGAGATCTTAAGTATGTAGAAGTAGAATCTATGGCCCCATGTTGTGAAACACGTTAGCAGAGGGCCCCATAGATTCTCACATTAGTTCATTCTAGATTTGGCACGACCTGAGCCTCTTTTTTACTTTTCTCTTTGTTTCAATTTGTTCCTTTTTAAAGCTGCTTTTCACGTCACTAAAGCAGCAAAGATATACTTATATTTTTAGATTGACTGATTGAATGGTCCCATAAAGCTTCTTAAAAGTTACTACTAGTGTCAAATGATTAGTTGAATAGTGTTTTTTTTCTGACAGTTTAGTTTAGATGTAACTCATTTTGAATTATAGTTTGCTCAATACTGCTCCGGAAACTGCTTTTTAGGGTCTTTGTTTCTTACATAATCTTTTGTTGCACAAAAATAAGTGTCTCATTGAATTCAGATGTTAATAAAAAGGAGTACATAATCTTGAACTTCTGCAGCTTTGCACATGATTGAATTTTCATTGCAGGCGTGCTGTGTTGAATATATAATATTGGAGAGTGATAATTTGTCTTCATTATTCCCAAATGCTGCATTCGGTATTGGAGGATTTGAACTAGATGCGCGCCATCTATTTGCATTGCTAACCACTCTCGCTGTTCTCCCCACCGTCTGGCTCAGAGATCTCAGTGTACTGAGTTATATCTCAGGTGTAATTTTGTTTTCTTACGATATACTTATAGTCGAACACACACGTCTAGAAATGTTCCTGACATGACAATTTTTGTTAAATTTTGCAGCTGGAGGGGTGATTGCATCGGTGCTAGTGGTTTTGTGCTTGTTCTGGATTGGTTTGGTAGAAGAAGTTGGAGTCCACAGCAAAGGAACTACACTAAACTTATCAACTTTACCTGTAGCTATAGGGCTCTACGGTTACTGCTACTCAGGACATGCTGTTTTCCCCAACATTTATACTTCTATGGCGAAACCAAATCAATATCCTGCTGTTCTCTTGACATGGTACGCTTATGACGTTTTTAACAAGTTCCTAAAACTCTTTTTAACTCTATATTTTCTAGATTGCTTCGACCTTTTGCCATGAACCTTCCTCAACAGCTGTAACACATATGTCAAGCACAAAGCCATTGTATATCATATATGCAAGCATTTTGATACCACAGTGATTGATAATGTTTTGTAGCTTTACTATTTGTACTCTTCTGTATGCCGGTGTCGCTGTTATGGGTTATACAATGTTTGGAGAAGCAACAGAATCACAGTTTACTCTCAACCTGCCTCAAGATTTGGTTGCAACTAAGATTGCTGTGTGGACTACGGTAAGTATATCAAATATGTTCTCTTTGAACTACTTGTTGAATGTTGGTTCTGATTACACGGGAACTAAAACCAATTTGTTCTATCCATTTTCGCAGGTGGTGAATCCATTTACCAAATATCCTTTCCAATGAAAAATACTCAGAAATAAGTTTCTTTTACTGTTTAACTTCCGTAAATCTGTGTAAAAACATCATCTTTGTGTGTCCCCTTAACAAAAGAAAGCACATATGCTTTGACCATATCTCCAGTAGCACTGAGTCTTGAGGAATTGATACCATCAAGGCATAACAAGTCACATTGGTACGCCATTGCCATTAGAACCGCATTGGTCTTCTCTACCCTGCTTGTCGGTCTTTCAATTCCTTTCTTTGGTAAGATCCTCTGTACCATTATGATGTTATGTTCATTTTCTTCAGATTCATACTTTTTGCCATTAGTGAACACTTTAAATATCTTGCAGGTCTTGTCATGTCATTGATTGGATCATTGTTGACAATGCTTGTCGTAAGCTATCTTTTCTTTCTCTACTATAACCTGCCATTGTTTTCTGGTTTAGTTGCAAATGAGGAGCTTAACTTTTGGATATTTAAAGCTCATATTTTGTTTTGCGCAGACGCTAATACTTCCGCCAGTTTGTTTCTTGAGCATCTTAAGGAGAAAAGTTACCCCGACACAGGTAATGTTCTTAGCAATTCTGAACTCTTTTTGTAGCAGTTTATCATAAACACATTGTTTTAAGATTCATTGACAATGTCTTTGTTTGTTTTCTAGATGGCGCTGTGTGTCTTAATCATCGTAGTAGGAGCAATATCTTCCGTCATTGGCTCATATTCAGCTCTCTCCAAGATCATTGAGAAATTGAGCAGCTGAACATAAATCTCTTTTCTTTTTACATAAAATCTTATACCCATTTTGTCTTCTCGGGAATACTTTTTTTTTCCTTTTGTCTTTTCTTTTCCTATAGCGAATTCATTCTTGCATTCAAAGTTCTTTTTGTAATATTCCGGGTGCTGATGATCTTCATCTTTAGACTGGTTTGAAACAAATACATGAATGATGTATTTGATTAATAATGATTGGAGATTTTTAAATTTTGTTTCAATATACAAAAACTAATCTTCATACATATTGAAGGGTTCTATATGAATAAATCTTTCTGCCTTAGCCATCAAAATCCAAATCCAAATCTTTCTCTACAATCTCCTCATTCGAAAACTTGAAACTATTCCTTCTACTCTTGAGAATCAACTCTGAATTCTTCATCAACTGGATGTACTTCTTCCTCACTGCTAACACAGGATGTGTTTCTACACTGGCTTTGTCTCTATAAGGCTCTCTTAGAATAGCTGTACAGGTTTTGTTCTTCATAGACAAGTAAAAGATTTGTGGATGTCTCTCAAAGGCCTTGTGAACCTTCTGAGGCAATCCGAAATGCTTCTTGAGACACAACAGCTTCTTCCTCTCCGCTGAATGATCGACAAATAGGCAGAGCAGTTCATGAAGAAACCCAACAACTCTCTTCTCTGCTACATCACTACTTGGATCCAAACGAGAGTAGTCATCGTATGGTGACACATAAGGAAGCTGCTGAAACTCTTTTAACCAATCTTCAATCTTGACTCTTAATCTACAACCTTTTGATGGAAACAGAGGAAACTCTATCGCTGAATCATCTCCTCTTCTCTTCTTCATTGCATTCTTCTGCAACAAAGACAAAACCTTTTCTCCATTACAGTCCACTGCTAAACCTTTGACTCCATCTTCCATGTCCACAAACCTAAACGAAGAATCAAGATTCATCTCTGGAAACTGAAGGTAATCATCAGGCAAACCCAGATACCATTTCATGCCTTGAACAATATTCACCGGCAAAACATTGTCTTTACTCATCAGAATCAGTTTCCTCAACCTATCACGCAAATCCTCAGCGGAGTTTTGGTAAACGAGTCTCTCTTCCCTGTCGAGCTCTGCAGCTTCTGGTGTTAATCTAAACCATGGGAGGTTGTACTCTGGACCAACGAACTCCTCGAAGATCGAAGGGAATTGCCTCAAGAACTTTGTGACTTTGGTCGAAACGTCGAATTGACGCATCTTCTTGGAGACGGAAGATATCGGAATGCAGCCATTTGGATCCTGAGCGATACAGTTCTTGAGAGCGACGACGGATTTGAGCTGCGGAGATCGGAGAATGTGTTCGATGTTGTCAAAGTAAGCATCTTTCTTCCATTTCATGTAAACATCAACGTAAGTGCGTCTCTGTATGGAGGAGGAAGCTAGGGTTTTAAGGGTTTGGGCACGGCGGCTGATGAAGAGCATCGTGGAAGGAAGAAGAGAGAGTTTCGCGGCTTGCAGAATCTAAAACCACTTAAAAAAACCTAATTTAAAGCTGTCCTAATGAAATGGGTTATTAAGTTATAGTAATAATGGTAATAATATTTGCATATAACACAAGCGGTGAGTTTGTTTGTTCTGTTCTGTCTCAAAAATCAAAGAGAAGTAGTAACAAGTTTCGGAGACCAAGTTGGCAAATTGGGACAACCATTTACCCCAATTAAAACTTCAACGAATCTTCTCTTCACTCTCTCTCTCCTTGACGCCTCGAACGCATCTTTAGGTGTTAAGCTCTTCATCAATGGGAGAGCAGGGGAAACCTCGTCTGAAGTCTCTACTATCCTTTCTAACATCTCTGAAACTTCACCCATCGTTGGCCTTGACTTTGCTTTCACCATCAAACACCGGTTCGCAACTGCTGCTAGCTTCAAGGCTGATTTGAGGTAGTAGTTTCCTTCAAGTCTTGGGTCGATGATCATTTTGAACTTCTTGATATCAGTCAAGTGTGGTCTGATCCACTCTAAGATGTTCTGCTCGTTTCTTGGGCGGTTTCTGTCGAACGGCCGTCTCCCTGTGATGAGCTCATAAAGGAAGATTCCGTAGCTCCACACGTCGCTCTTCGCCGTGAGGTGTCCGGTTTGGATGTATTCAGGTGCTGCATAACCAATGGTTCCTACAACCTGTGGGTCCACAGTTCACTAATTAATGATGATGGTTTCATTTGCAAAAGAAGATCAAATACTTAGTGATGCTTTCCTTACCGCGGTGGAGACATGAGAGATTCCGTTGGAAGGGCCCATTCGAGCCAGTCCGAAATCAGAGAGCTTTGCATTCCAATTCTCATCAAGAAGAATGTTGGAAGATTTGAAATCTCTAAAGATGATCTGTTCATATAAGATGAAGATATATTTTTAAGAACATATTAAAGAAAGGTTTAAAGGTATATGTGATCATGGTATGGAGAAGAGACCTGAAAATCCATGCCTTGATGAAGATAAGCGAGTCCTCGAGCAGTGTCTTGAGCAATCTTCATTCTGGTGGACCAAGAGAGAGGTGTGACTATAAAACGATTGGATAAATGGTCTTGAACGCTTCTGTTTGGTACGTATTCGTAAACTAGTAGCCGTTGGATCCCTCTCTCATCATCCTCTGCGCAATAACCGATCAGCTTCACCAGATTAGGATGCTCCACTACCCCCAGCACATTTACTTCTGTCACCCATTCTTTATGGCCCTGTCAATACAGATGTGGTTTATGTTGTTAGACATTGAAGAGGCTGCAATTTAGAACCAAACCAAACCGAAACGAATTGAAATGGTCAAACCAAACCAAACTTAAGCGAGAAGGAATAAGTAGGAAAGAAAGAGAGGAGCTTTGCTTGCCTGTAGACCTCTTCTACTGAGTTGTTTAACTGCAATATCAATCTTTTTTCGAGAATCTTGAGGGTTCTGAATCACGCCGCGAAACACACCACCGAAGCCACCTTCACCGATCATCAAGGAGCGGCTGAAATTCTTGGTAGCGGTTTTGAGGTCATCGAGGGCAAAGACTTTGAGATTGTTGCTGTGTGTCTCAGAGAGGACGTGCAAGGAAGACGTGATGGAAGCAGTAGTACTTGTTTCTGAGTTAAACTCAGACCCTGATCCTCCTCTGGCCATCGAAGTGGAAGAAGAAGATTTCATTGAATCAAACTTTCTCGTCTTAGCTTCATCCTGAGATTTGTCTTTGCTGAAGTAGAAACATTTCATTGCCTTTGAAGAAACCAATCGCTTCACTGTATTTCAAAATCAAGAAAAGGAAACACAAGCAAATAGACTATCAGAGATGAATTAAGAAAGAGAATTGCGAGTCAGGCAAGTCACATTCCTCTTTTCCAACACAAATCAAAATCACTAATCGTTCGATCAAGTAATCAAACAGCATCGCTCAGCACAATATATTTGCATTTCTTGGAAGACTTTTGCAAGAATGTGCAACTTGAGATGTAGAAAAGTAGAAAATATGGTAATAGTGTTGAGAAAGAGACCTGATGTGGAATTATTCATGAGGAGGAACGGAATGTTGTGATGGGGTTGTTCATGCTCATGATTAAGAGAGCTTTAAAGCAAATGACTTTTGGAGAGAGAGAGATAGAAAAGAAACAAGAAGACGAGCTCACCATGATCGAATGGGGAAGTCAAATAGGCATGGCAGCTGGATTTGCCGCTTACCAACCCATAGATTTTTTTTTAATTTTTTTTTTCCTTAATTTTGTCTTCAGCCTCTTGCTTGCTTACTATTAATACCTTAACAGTGGAATTCGAGAACACGTTGTTTCTTAAATTTTTATTCGTTTTGTTTTAATATATTTTGTTATTTATTCACCGCGAAATCTCTAGCCGGAGCCGTTACGGTACGGGTTTAAATGAGATATTAATGAAATTTCCGTTATTTTCTTCTACTTCAAAGAAGCTTCCTATAACGACGAATTGACGAAACGCTTCGCCCGAGGGGACACGGCCATAACATACATGCGTTATATAGTCTTTGATAACACGTGGAAAAATTATCTTATCTAGCATCATATCTTTATTTTCGGTAAAAAGAAATCAACTTTTTTTGTTTACAAGTTCTAAATTACAAGTCTACAAGTCACACACGCACTCTACCATATCTGAATGATACAATGACATCATTACTATATATAAAAAATTTGATAGTCAATACTCCACAAATAGTTACTTTAAATTAATGTCGTTGAAATAGGTGGTTCTCGAGACCTAAGAAAAATTGATGAGGTGACGAAAGGCGTTTTGAGAACTTTGGGGTGACAAGTTGGCATAGTACAAATGAGACATACATTTAATTGTAATTTTCTTTCGACTAATGGAAGTAAGACTAAGTGTCAGTCGTCTATTTGAGAATCCACCAACAGCTAAGAAGACGCACCAACTTTCAAAGTAAACCACACACCTAAAACTTGCATCATCTCAACATTTTTCTTCCTAACTACTCTATAACTCCTGACGACCTTACATTTTGTCTTAACTGGTTCACGCTTCTTTCCACTATTCGAAGGGATTTGAGCTTCCAAAACACATCGTAAGTCTTTCTACATACTTCATATGGCGAGAGGTCTGCAAGAAAATAAAAAATAATGAAAACAAAAGCAAACACATTGCACCTCATTATTTAGCCACAATTTCTACAGCCATAAAATCTAGTGAAACCAAACCAAGTAATAAATATTGGAATTCAGCTCTCATAGTAAACTTCCCAAGCATTTTCTTTACCTTTTCTAAAAAGACATTATCCCACCTCATTGTACTCAACCACTGCATCATATGTTTCGATGGTGAGACTACTCTCAGCGAAACATCTGAAAATATGTAGTCTTTCTCATCAGAAAAATTAGTCAACCACATATATTGCAAGACCAAAATGTTCAAACCAAACAAGTGTGGGCTTTGCTAGACTTACAATTCACTGGATTTTATATATCTCCTCTACTTTAGAGTATTCAGCCTATGTATAATCCGTAATTACTTTAAACTCAGGACGAATCCAGTCTACAAAAATCCTTACCTGCTTAGGTTGCTCTACTTAGTTGTCAGCCTATGTCTTTCTTGTACTACTTGTAAAAAAACTCTGAAAAAAAAAAACAGTCCAATGAAATCTTACCTTAGTTCGTGCCAAAATATATCCTCTTTGTCGTACAAGAAGTTTCTAAGAGAGGAGATTTGGTCTTTCACTAGTATCCCAGCCTGCTCAGATTGTCGATTATTCTCTCTCTCAAGCCTTTTGATGAAAAGAGCTGATGCAAGATGAACAATGATTGATGGATCAGGATCTCCAAGAACTGCCTGAAGCTCTCTTCGAATCCACGGCGCGATTCTTTCAATTATCTTTGCTTTCGTGTGATCATTTACCTACAAAAACTCTAGAATGTTACATATATTTCAAAGATGACACGTCACACAGGTATATATATTATGCTTCCAATGTGTAAGCCTACGAGTGAAAACTCAATACTACAAAGAAACTCATGGATTACAAATACTGACACAAGCGTAATATCAAACTTACCACTTCCAATCTTTGCCTCGAATGTAAACGAACAGCTCGTAATCGCCTATCGTATATGCTGCAGTATAGCCAAAAACAAGTAAGAAACTTGAAAAATAACCAAACACTAAGGACAAAAGCAATACACCAAACCAACCTAGCTCGCCACCGAAGCTTCCGGTCCAAGATAATATGATCAGGAACTAAACCACGCCGTCCAAATGATCTCCTCCATGGCAATGGTCTTGACCTTCTTGAGCTAGCGTTTTCTAAAACATCCCTTGACCTTTGAATTATCCTAAGCAAAAAAAGCAAAATTTTTTAAAAATACATTTTTTTCATTTTCGCAGAGATGATCACACAGAGAGAGAGCTAACCGATTATTATTCCACCGATGATGATAAGTTGATGTGTGACGATCACGGAGAACTGGTAATTGCTCCTTGCGGTATTTTCTAGAAGCAATATCACTAACGATGAACAAGGAATCAAAACGACTGTTGCAGAGAGGACAATTCCTCTTGAAGTCACTCCATTTACGTATACAATCAAGGCAGTATCCGTGCTTACACGCCGTGATCACGGCGGCTCGTCGTTCGGGTAGATTCTCGAGGCATATCGGACATGATTTCCCTCGTACGGCGGCAAAGATTGCTCTCTCCGGAAACTTCTCACCGCTTCTTCTCAGTAGAGAATCCCTTTCAGAGATCGAAGATGAAGAAGGTAGATTCCGCATGATCGGAGAGTTTCGGTGATAAGATGAGAGTTCGGTGACCGAAAAGCGGGCGGGTCTGTTTTTGGGGCTTTTTTTATAAATCCGACCCGATTGGACTCTATTGAACCGGATTTGGATTTAAGTCAGATAACCGGTTTATCTCCGGTTCGGTTCGGCTAGAAGATTGCTTGTTTGAAACTGAAGAGCGAGCGTGAAGGAGGATCCCATTCCCTTCTTCTTCATTGTTGCTCCGAAGAAAAAAAAAGCTCTCTCACTTAAGTCACACCATTTGCCACTAACCCCTACGAGCTCTCTCATCGTCTCTCAAATGGAGGTTCCAAAAGATCAGATCGCGACTCTAATGGAGCATGGGCTCTACGACTCCGCTGAAATTCTCGTAACTTCTCTAAGCTTCTTCTAACTCATTTTGATTCTCTCTTCTAAAATCCCTAGTTTTTTTTTTTCACTGATAAAATCCTCTAATTACAGGGCTGCTTTCTCGTTTCTTCTTCTTCTGCTATCCCCGAAACTACTCCTCATCTCAAGGCCGAGAATTTGGTTAAGCTCCGTCCATATATTTAATCTTAGTAGCTCGATTTTTTATTTTTAATTAATTACTGATTGAAGTTAGATTGTTTTCTTCA
This sequence comes from Sisymbrium altissimum, assembly GCA_900406495.1. Classification (NCBI taxonomy): domain Eukaryota; kingdom Viridiplantae; phylum Streptophyta; class Magnoliopsida; order Brassicales; family Brassicaceae; genus Sisymbrium; species Sisymbrium altissimum. Next base: position 30,979 of record OVBI01000580.1, on the reverse strand, counting down.
GATTCTACTTGGCGATGCTTTATTTCAACGGAGAGAATACAAGAGAGCTATTGTAAGCTCTTTCTTTTCTCTTGAATATCTTTTGCTGAGAAAGGTTTCTCGAAAGTTTTATTCTGCCTCGAGTTTAAACTTGTAAAGAGTGATTGGATTATTGACTATGGCTAGTAGAGATATATTTTGGAGAACTTTCAGAGGAAAAGCTGTGTAGTCAATACTTATGTTATTTCTTTCTTTTCTTTTTTTTGTTGTCAGAGTACGTACAAGCAAGCGATGCATTATTGTTCAAGGCCTCCGAAGCAAAGTATTTCGAGGAGTTCGTTATCTTTATCTACCAGATCATCTGTGAATGCCTCTAGTATATCTGCTATTAATGAGAACGAGGTAACTTAGTGTCTTGTTTCTTCTTTGATCCTCTCAGTTTCCAGGTGATGGTTTGCTTTAATGGGAATTTCATTGGAGTTCATGTGTTTCTTCTTTTTTTTTCTAACTTTCCTCTTAGGTGAAATTTAAGATTGCTTCTTCTCACTTTGCTCTTAATGAAACGAAATCTGCGATCGCTGAGGTATGTCTTCTGTCTTCTTCATCTGTTTGTATGGTTATCGAGATTTATTTAGTCTTTTGGATTTGTTGGTCCACAAACTTTGGTACATCATAGTGTGTTGGACGGAAAAAGGCACTGTTGAGGGATTTCTCTGCTTCTCAGATTATAGATTGGTTTTCTCTAGGATGACTTATATCTCGCTATTCTTATTATTACCAGAGTTCAGTTGGTGTAGTTTTCTTCAAAGAAACACTATTTGGCCGTGATTAATGGATTGTTTTAGTATCCCTGAATCTAAGATGAATTGCGTTACATTAGCCTCCTCTCGTCACCCATTAATGCAAATCCATAATACAAAACAAGTACAACTAAGCGATTCTTTGCTTCCAACACTGCTTGTAGCTATGTAGGAATGATAAACCATGGTTTGCTTAGTTATTATCTGTTATTGCATTTGTTCTTTATTTGCCAGATGGAATCTGTCAAGACACGGAGCTTGGAGATGAATGTACTGATGGCAAAGCTTCATCGAAATTCTGGATATAACCGTGGTGCTATTGCTTTTTATAAAGAGTGTTTAAGGTCTGTTTTTTATGTTCTTTCCCAACTCCCTATCATAGAAACACTGTCATAAATATCTCATGGTTTACATTAAATACCAATTCAACACATATTGCATATTTACATGTATACAATCTTAAATCTTTTATCTCTGCAGGCAGTGTCCTTATGTACTCGAAGCCGTCATAGGTTTAGCTGAACTTGGAGTCACTGCAAAGGATATCATATCAGCTTTTACTCAGGTGTCCCTTTCTACGAGATTTATTAGCAGTTGACTTTAGTTATCACCATTTCTTTCAATGTGTTTTGCATCTCTTTCTCCCCATTTTGCAAGTACCTTTTTCGTGTAGAATCCATACTATATTACTATGTAATTTGTTATGTCGTTGGTCATTTCAGACTTCAAATAGAAGTGCAAAGGTTTCGCTCGATCAGATTGATCCTACCCGTTGGTTGCAGGTAAGAATACTCTTAACAATATTTACAAAGTTAAAACCTGTTTGAAACTAAACTCATAACTCATGTGTCCAAGCTGAATATTGTGAGTAAGTTAGTGTCTTATTTGATCTGTTATGTTCTCCAGAATACGACTTTTTATGTAATGATTCTGTGAGTTTTGTCACCAAAGATGAGTTGAATGCCAAATTTAATGAACTATACATTTTGTACATAGGCAAAAGTTGTTCATGAGTTGAAAGTGAGTATGATCATCTTGATAGCATTTCCTCGAATGAACTACTGCTTTTATGTTCTTGTGTTAGCATCAGCTCGAGTATTCAACCAGCAAAGCAATATTTTATATACCTTCTCTTGGATGGATTTTTCATTGGTTTTGTGTTGTAGCTTATCTGGCAATAAAATTATATTCTTCTTTTTTCTTTTTCGGTAATTTTTCTTCGTTTTCACAGCGTTATGTCGAGGCCCAGTGTTGTGTAGCGTCACATGCTTACAAAGGTAGCTCTCTTTTTCTTTGTGGGATGCACATGTCTACAGTGCATGAGGCTTTAAAATCTTTCTAAACCTATAGATTAAAATTTAATGTGCGGGAATTCTGCAATGATTAATCGGATATGCCTTACTGGATTGTGTGTAATGTTTTTTGCGTTTCCTCAGGGGCGCTGGAACTATTTTCTGAACTTTTACAACGATTTCCAAATAATGTACACTTGTTGACTGAGACAGCAAAGGTTAGGGATGGCATTTGCAACCATGCAAACAGAATCACACTCGAGTTTTTCTTGTTATTATAATGACTGATCCTCTGCCTAAAGCTGATTGACATACTTTTGGTAGTTGATGAACTCTTCCATCATTTATTTCATGTGCATAGGTCGAAGCCATTATTGGGAAAAATGATGAGGCCATAATGAGATTTGATAAGGTAGTCACCGCATCGATATTTTTGTTTCAACGTTTTTAATCATGGAATGTGGATATTGATATAGAAGCTTTTGTAGGTTCGATCGATTGATCCTTTCACACTCACCTGTATGGATGAGTTTGCGATGCTGCTACAGATAAAGTGCGATTATTTAAAGCTAAACAAGCTCGTCCACGATTTATTAAGCATTGATCATACCAGAGCAGAAGTATTTGTGGCTCTGTCTTGTCTATGGGAAAGGAAAGATGCAAGGACGGCATTGTCTTATGCTGAGAAGGTTAGCTTGCTGCAACTGAAATTTTGTGCTAAATCTTTGTGTGGCATCTGATGAGATTCCCTATGCAATCAGAGTATCAGGGTAGATGAGAGGCACATACCTGGCTATATAGTGAAGGTACGCTAGTTCAAAGAGGAATATTATTTTATTTTTGTAATTTTTTTTTTCATATATATAGTCTACTATCTTATTATATATTTCTTTCAGGGAAACCTCCTTTTACTAGCAAAACGACCAGAAGCTGCAGCGATTGCCTTCAGGTCTGCCCAGAATTTGAGGTCTGATCTACGTTCATATCAAGGTCTGGTTCACGAAGGAAAAAAATACTGATATACACTTCCATTGTTGTACTGTTTTGGTGGTATAAACCTTTAACAAGAATGAAAAGGTCGGAGTGTGAATTAACTTTCACTTTTGAGGTCATTTCAGGCTTAGTCCATTCTTATCTGGCATTTGGTAAAACCAAAGAAGCCTTGTATACCGCTAGAGAAGCAATGAATGCAATGCCTCAGTCTGCAAAGGCTCTGAAATTAGTTGGTGATGTTCATGCTAATACATCAAGTGGCAGGGAAAAGGTAAGTATCAGTAAAGCTTTATTATACTTCGATGCATTTTGGCAATTTTCATTACATCAGTATTCTACGCACAAAATTTTTTGCCATAACCAGAAGGGGCAAAGCTTTAGGAATTTGTTTGTTGCATATTACAAATTTACTGAACCTTGGAAAGTTCCTTACGCATGCAGCTGTCCAAATCTCAATTTTTGAGAAGCATAGTGTATACGAATTCTGAGAAACTATTCAGAGCTTGTGAGCATCTTCTTATGATGTTTTTGTTATGGATAGAAATTTTTGGTGTACAGAAGAATGATTTGCTTTTAAACAGGCGAAAAAGTTCTACGAGTCAGCTCTGAGGCTTGAACCTGGATACCTTGGAGCTGCCATAGCTCTAGCCGAGCTTCATCTAATGGAAGGGAGGACTGGCGATGCTGTATCACTACTTGAACGGTATCTGAAAGACTGGTCTGATGATTGTCTCCATGTCAAGCTAGCTCAAGTCTTTGCTGCAACGAATATGCTACAAGATGCTTTATCACACTATCAAGCTGCATTAAGGTATATAAGATTCTAAACCAGGATTGCCTAGTTCTCTTTGTTCCTATGCGAGGAGAATATAACGAGTGCTAAAATGTAAATGCAGAATATGTCCAAATAATGAGGCAGCCAAAAAGGGACTAGATCGCTTGGAGAAACAGATGAAGGTTGGTCAAACCTACACTTTTAAATCCAGATTCTCTATATGTGAAGCACGAACGATTATCTTTTTAGTGCGTTACAAATTTTGGGGGTATTGACTGCAGGGAATAGACCCAGATGCAGCTGATGAGAATGACGAGAATGATGTTGAAGATGTTGATGGAGACACTGAAGAAGCAGAGCTCATGTGAAGAGATTCTTAGTAGGCAGAACAAAAGAATGTGTAAAACTATGGAATTCATAACATCAATATTAATAGCACCTTTTGATTTCTATAAACTTGGAAAATATATACATGGAACGAAATTCCCGATGAAAATTCTTTGCAGGATTAAAAAAAAAAAGAGAAGAAAGAAGAGAATGTCACAAGCTAACTATGGACAATACAAGATCATTGTTGGTTGATTCACAAGTTTTACCAAGTACAATTTGGTTATTTACTAGTAGTCTGTTGACGACAAAAACAAAAGATAAGTTGAAAAGACAAAATATATTACTAATCTACTTAAAGTGTGTGACCTGTGAAAACGCCATTGGTTACAGCATTCCAAGAGCACCCATTCATTCACCAATATTCTCACGGAGAATCCCACCTCTTTCGCCAACTCAATCTTCTTCGTCAAAAGCAAAGCTCTTTTTCTTATTTATCTTGATGGGTTCCATTTCCTGCATCTCATTTCCGACGATCAATTCGAGAATTCCATCGACCCATTTCTCCAAGCACTCGACTTTAGCATCTCTGTACTCACTTAGCTTTGCTTTGAGACGCGAGGGTAAACCCATTTTCTCATTGTCACTATCAACGTCTTCGATAATGGCGACTCCTATTCAAGCTTCTTCTTCCTCCTCCTCCACCATTGGTATCCTTACTCTCTGCTTCTTCCATGTATTTTTTTCTGTTTCGTATTTACCTGTTCAACGGCTATAACCGATTAGTGAACCTCTCGTTGACTTTAAAGATAATCCTTTTTTTTATTTTTGGATGCTTAGTGCACAATTTGTTGCTCTCTGAGTAGAGTTAATTAACAGTGATTACATGGATGAGAAGTTCATAGTTTGGTTCATTAAGTGGTTCTGTTTCTCCAAGTAGTGACCATTCTATCCTGTGTCTTGGGTTCTTTTTGTATGAAGGTGAGACCAGTGATGGCTTGAAGGTCCAGTCTCATGTTTCAGTTGGAGCAAACGATTTGCTGATTGTTGGACCAGGTGTTCTTGGACGCTTAGTTGCAGAAAAATGGAGAGAGGTATCATTCCTCTGTTAAATTTGTCCCATAAATCATTGTCTTCTGTAGGGACTGAGCTGAATGTTTACACAATCCATTATGGATGGTTTCAGAAATTCTTGTGGGTATTGACTAGTTAGTTAATTTTCTGCGCAATGTTTTTGATTAGAGTTATGTATTCACAATATGAAAGTTAAGAGTTGGCGCTTTATGTGTGTGGAGCAGGAACATCCAGATTGTCAAATCATTGGGCAGACAGTAACAACAAACCATCATGATGAGTTGGAGAAGTTGGGTATCAAACCAGCTCTTAAAGAAACTGAATTTGAGGGCAAGTTCTCCTATGTGATCTTTTGTGCTCCTCCATCACAAAGTCCAGACTATGCTGCTGAGCTCAGGTAAATAAATCACTTGTTTCAACAACTCCTGAGTCCATGAATTGTGTTCCTACGTTAAGTTCTGCTACTGAATGCCCGAATAGGGGTGTCTCGTGCTAATAACTTTATTAGCTATGGAAGAAGATGAATTTTAATGGATCCCCTTATGAGACAGAAAAGTAAAAAAAAATTGCTTTGATTAAACCATGTGTAATATGGGTCTGTGCTTATGTTTACAAACGGATCAGGATGGCAGCATCAAAATGGAATGGCGAAGGATCATTCTTGTTCACATCTAGTTCTGCACCTTATGATTGCTTTGATAACGGAGACTGCAACGAGGTTTATCTCAGTACCTGAATATATATTTTCTCTCCAAATTTCGCCATGGAGAAATTACTAGCTTCAGGTTTCAGCACCAGGGTTTAGTATCGGCAGAGAGGCTCTGAATAATTTGAAATCTATGAAAATCAAGTATTCAATCAAACAAGCGTTTGATATTCGAGACGACACTGCAATAAGCATTTCTTAAGTGGATTCCCCTTCACTGCAGGATTCTCCAATAGTGCCACTAGGAAAGAGCCCAAGAACCGATGTGCTTTTGAGAGCTGAAAAAGTAGTGTTGGAAAGTGGAGGGACTGTCCTTAGACTGGCGGGACTTTACATATCCTTTTGGATTTCGATATACTGAAACTGAATGACCAAATATCGAAAGGCTTTTTTCATTTGAGCATTATGTTTCTCCTGAACTTTTTATACACAGAGACGAGAGGTGCACATACGTACTGGTTGAGTAAGGAGACAGTCGATGCTCGCCCTGATCATATCCTAAATCTCATCCACTATGAGGTATATTTGTGATTTTGCTCACTCATTTCTTCTGTACTAAGACCATGGACTTGAATAGGTGCTTATGATTGGTCTGTAGATGTTATATAAGATATCTCATTCTCTGACATTAGCACCGTACTGCACATATAGTTTCTTATCAGGTTCTGTAATGTCTTTGTGAACAGGATGCAGCATCGCTGGCAGTTGCAATCATGAAGAAGAAAGCCGGTGGTCGGATTTTCTTGGGCTGTGACAACCATCCTGTGTCAAGGTAACGATGCTTTCTTTCTAACTGTGAGATATTTCAAACATTCGACATTTTCACATGTTCGACCTCGCGCATTCTTCTCAGGCAAGAGGTGATGGACCTGATGGCTCAAAGCGGAAAATATGATAAAAAGTTCAAAGGTTTCACGAGTAAGTTTCTTCAGATATTGACATGTTGGTTTGTCCTCAAAAGTCTTAAGCTTTATAGAGAGAGTGTGACAATTTTGCTTTTCTGTAGGTACCAGTGGTCCTTTAGGGAAGAAGCTGAACAACTCACGGACACGAGCGGAAATAGGATGGGAGCCAAAGTATCCAAGCTTTGCTCAATTTCTTGGAGTATCCAAGTAATACTATAATTGGATCGAGATGATGAAGGAGTACCAAAGAGAAGAGACCAAGAAAGCTACTGAAGAATCCACAAATGTGAAGTATTTTTTTTATATGTTTGGCTCAAACTTATATGTATACTCCGAGAGACCAAACAGCTGATGAATATTTAAGAATTCTTCATAAATCTCCATGGTTCCATCCAGTTCAGTTGTTTTGACCTTGTTATATATGTGCTCTGCGCACCAGAATATGATGTTCCATTGTCAATTAACCCTAATTCGTAAGCCCAAAAGTTGACTTTTCGTTAACCAATTTAGGTCAAAAAACTAAAAGCAGAATGGAAAAAATATATATATTTCAGGGCTGGAAAAGAAAACAAAAGAAAAAGGTCCTTTACTGTAAAATTTAACAAATTCAGAATTTTGAAAGACTATTTTCTCCATCCAGATAACCAAGTTGAGATTTGAGAACCCTCTCAAATCATTGATTTAAAGTCAGTGATATCGCTATCGGTTTGGATCATTTGGTTATAGTGACCATGCATGTGTTTGCGTATTCAAGAGATCGTCGTTAGGTTAATCATGTTTGACCACGTACTCGTATATAGTATTTATTTGAGTATATGACATTTGACAGCCAGTACTTTCCATGCATCAGCGAGAATGAAGGCGCATCTGATCAAAAGAAAAAAGGGTTCTCTCCCGATCACAATCCATAATTCATCAAATTATCATAATTTAATTTAGATTTACTTAATTATTTAAGATCGTCTTATTATAAGATTAATGCTTTAATTTTAGTCGCAATGTTGAAGCTTGTGTCATGTTCATTACCAAATTTGAAAAATTAACAAAGAAATAGCCCAAACAAGCAAGGATTCAAGAGAGCTGCCTAACAAACACATCTATGCCTCCAACTCACACATGCTAACAAAAAGTATGCTTTGATTTCAATTAAGCTTCTTGATCGAGTTGATGTCTAGATAGAGATATTGAACATGCTCACAAATCTTATCATGGCGATATGTGCAACCATATAATCCTATCACATTTGGTTATCGACACCAGTTATGCAAGGGTTGTTTGTAATAGATTACACAATGCAAGTAGTTTTTTTATTACTAGACCATAAATGTTTATCTCCAAGCATAACATTCTTAATCAATTAATTTGGTTATATATATTCACGAAATTGAACAATGTTCAGAGATTGCTACTTCATGTGTAAGATATTTGCTAATTAATTAATTGACAGGAATGATTCGACTTCAGGATATTTTTTAGCCTAATGCAAAATTATTGGTCGGATTCGTAGAAGCCTAGAAGGCCTAACAATTAGGAATAACACCCAATGACAAGACGTTGCCACCACCTTTTATACTATTAAATTAAATCTCTAAACTCATCCACAAATCTTAGCGTTCACAGACAATTAACATTAATTGCAGTATATTATGGGGTTTGGCTGAATCAATTTGTTTCCTCTTTTTCGAATGTTTGGTTTTTCTTATAGCAAATGATGATGTCTAATTGTAATAAGTAGATATCATACATAGAGTTTATGTTTAGTGTATAATTCAGTATGTGCATAGGCGAGTAATGACGTGAAACTGGGGATCGTGAGTATTATTTTTTAGCGAGTCTACATTTGAGGAATAAGCAATAAAGTCTCGTGAGTATTTTTTTAGTGAGTCTACATTTGAAGAGTGAGCTATGTAGCCGTTCATTTTAAAATCCATGTATCTCAATTTGCTCAAGTATTCGTTTCTATTTGTATTATTTACTTACCACTGGATAGTGGATATCGCCAGCTAACTGGTGATCAATTGCAAATTCTGCCACATTACATACTATATTTCTAGGTTATAACAAAAAAAATATGACACATGCATATTCGTTACAAAAGAAAATTTGTTTACAGATATATATTTTGCGAAAGAAATTTGAAATACGTCTAAAAAATTCAAATTTGTATTAAGTTGTTCCATAAAAGCTCAAATTTGCAACAAAATTGTTTCGAAAAGTTACAACAACAAAGTTGTAGTCGCGAAACCTTGGAGAATATAGGAATGGAAATTCTTTTGTGAATTTAATACGGAAAATTTTCCTAATAATCTTTGATATCGAATAACCTGTGACCTTGACCAAAAACATATGTGAAAGTAAGTTATGATTTCCCCGACAAACCGATTATATTAAGTATGGATTAAAACTGGTGTTAGCACAACGAAAAATTAACGAATTTGTTGGTTGGCAAGAATTTCAAAAGCCACCAACGATTAAGAGCCAAGCAAGAATTCTCTGTGCGCCTTAGTGAAACATTTGTACAATAAAACAAAAGCCAAGAAAACTTGAACCAAATTTTTGTTTTTAGTTTAAAAAGAGAAAGAAAGAAAATTAATGAGAAAAACAAAAATGACTCACTCTCCTGCAAGACCAATATAAAATGAGGGTTTGCATGAAGGAACCAAAATCAAAGCAAATCTTAAACTATCAAGAGTGAGAGAGAGAGAGAGAGAGAGAGAAAAGTGAAGAATGGTGTTCATCAAGGTTCATCAACTTGCTTTTCTCTTTGGTCTCTTGGGTAATGAAATCCCTTTATTTTCTATGCTTTTTAAAAAATTCTAGTGTAGCTAAAATCAACGATAAAAGGGACATATTATATATCCTCAATGGAGTACACATGCATATGGATAGATATATGTATTGCCGTTTTGCTTATATGACCATGCATATATAGAACGCTAATCTTGAGTCTTGTATTTGTTTTCAGGCAACATTGTGTCTTTCGGGGTATTCTTGTCTCCAGTGTAAGACACGTACATGTGAAGTGTCTAATTAGTCGACTAGATGATCTATTTGAAACGTACATATAAATATTTTTGATTGTATATATCCAATTGATCATAGGCCAACTTTCTATGGGATATACAAGAAGAAATCATCAAAAGGGTTTCAGTCGATACCGTACATATGTGCACTTGCAAGTGCAACTCTTCTTCTCTGCTACGGATTAATGAAGAAACATGCTTATCTCATCATTAGCATCAACACCTTCGGATGTTTCATCGAAATCTCATACTTGTTTCTCTATATCATTTACGCACCAAGAGAGGCCAGGGTTTGTAGATCCTAAACTAACCGAATTAATTAGAAACACATTCTTAATCGTTTTTTGGTTGAGTTGAGTTTATATATTTCACCACACTCAGTCAGTCAGTCCTATAATCTTGGATTCTTGATGATCATCTCTACCTATAACTAAATTAATACGGATGTATGCACACGTGGCAGATATTCACGTTGAAGTTAATAGTGATATGCAACATCGGTGGACTTGGTCTCATGATTCTTCTTGTTGATCTTCTGGTTCCAAAACAAAACCGAGTCTCAACCGTTGGATGGGTTTGTGCTGCTTACAGTCTCGCCGTCTTTGCTTCTCCCTTAAGCGTTATGGTGATCCATCAGCTTTCTTCAAATATCGTGCCGTTTCTTAATCGTGAACTGGAAATTGAAAAAACGACGTGTAATGTGTTAACTGTTTGCAGAGGAAGGTGATAAGGACAAAGAGTGTCGAGTACATGCCGTTTCTTCTTTCCTTGTCTCTCACTCTGAACGCCGTCATGTGGTTCTTTTATGGACTTCTTATCAAGGACAAGTTTATTGCTGTAAATGGATATTACCTTTTTCCACATTATTTTTATTTCTTTAATTACTCTACTTATTAATCTCTTTATGTTTTTCTTGTTTTCTTTTCAGATGCCAAACATTCTTGGTTTTCTATTCGGTGTAGCTCAGATGATACTATACATGATGTATCACGATTCGAAGAAAACGGATTTGCCAAGAGTCACATCTACAGAGAAACAACCAACAAATGAAACCAATCTCAATCTGAATGAAGTTGCGATCGTGGCCGTTGAGTTGCCTGATGCGAGATCAGAAAATGTTGAAGGATCGGTAAGGCCTATGAAGACTCCAAACTCAAGCATAGCTTAAAGGGAATTCATGGCGAATAGACGAATATGTATGGGTGACATCTTTATCGTATGTTGGAAAAATAAACTTAAGATTTCTATGCTTAGTCGGTTTGAGTTGGCCTAACCAAACCAATGTTCTATCGTTTTGATCATAACATCACCTTGACAAATGACAATCTTTGTTCACCAAACGATTTCGGTTTTGTGCCGATCATTAGATAAGATATCCCCATTAAACTATCACTTAAAAAATATACCTTTACCATTTGAAACCGGTAAACTAAAAGAAATCAATCTCTTACTTTTGATCAATCCCATTAAACTACACTTAAAAATACTAGTAACAGTTGAAAGCGGTAAAACAAACAAAAAAATCTCAATAGGTCACTTATTTTGTGTTTGGTCTACCAAAAAGATCTCAATAAATCTCAATTTTGTGTAGCAACAAACAAAAACTTCACTGTCCATCTACACGTGTTGATAGCTCGCAGGTGCCGTGATGGTCTGACTAACGCGTATAGCATATACTAAAATCTAGCTGGTTGGTCAAACTTAATGATGAGCAAGTGGTTATACATCGTTTGATGGGGCCAAACAGGGAGACAGCTCTGATCGAAAAGTAATAAACGTGCGCGCAAGTTTGATATTTTATCAAACATGATTCAATAAAAATCAGTGTTACCTTTTTTTCTTTTTCAAACAATAAAATAAATGCCTCAATAGAAAATAGAAATGTAGAGACTTGAAAAAACGATTTTTTAGAAAATAAAAATAAATAAATAAACAACACATGTAATGAAAGTGTATGTATCATATAAGAATGCATACTTTAAGATAGAAAGAAAAAATAGATTACATCCCAATGGCACAAACTCGAGTCTTCTTACAATACACAACAACAATGAACAAAACTCAAAAGTTTTGTTTGTTTCTTATTTATTAAACACAGAACCACTTTTTACCACTCCACCCGCCAATTTTCCTGCAGTTACAACATTCAGTTAAAATAACGATGATAAATATGCTTCACTACTTAATCTACAACATTCGTCTATGGAGTTGATCGAACCCTGGTGACATAGTCAAGTCGCAACTTGATCGATACACTAGCATATTAGAGTTATAGTTCTGGTTTTGATCAATGCCGTTTCATGTTTTACATCATGGTCTCTAGTTTGATCCAAGAAAAAACAATTTCTAAAACCAAGCAGAAAAGGTTTAATGAGAAAGCTTACAAAAAGGAAAGATCTTCCAAAGCTGGTTGTCGCCTTTGTTCCAGTCCCAGAGGACGATAGTTGTGCCATCACGGACACCACCAGATTTGCTGTCACCGTGAAATGCATCAACGTTTAGCCTCACATTGTTTACCATCCTTATTGTGCGATACCCGTCGCCCAAATCCTTGCTCTCAGTCCATAGCACAGACTCATCAAGCCTGTCAGGATCATATCGGATCAGATGCACCTGCAATATAAATAACATATTTAGCTAAGTTGAGTTATCGCACTGGGAATTGAAAAAATGTGGATTGACAGAAGACAGTCGTCCAAGGAAGGAAGAAAGGCTTACGGGATGGGTAGCTCCCACAGAGTGCTTCATGGCTTCACCAGTGGCCTTGTTTACAAGTGCAAAACAAGGATGACCATCTGCATCCTTCACACGAGTGCTGTACTTCTCGTCCTTGTACCAGTGCTGCGCATTGAAAACCATTTCTTCATCAAACACCAATAACGACAGCAAGTATCTCAATGTTGTCAGATATATAAATTTGGGATCTTCGAACAAACAAACAAACAAACAAATGATATCAACAAACCATAAAAGTCTCGTGCTTGAACATGATCAATCAATGGAAACATCAGGATCATAAGCTAAAACATGAACATAACAAGAGAGAGTATCTGGGAAACTGAACCACAAAACTGATTCAAGCGTAGCAGAGAAAATGGTGACTGACACGTGTTCTCTGCCTTCTAATCAACAAAGATCCAACCTTTCAATTTCAAAAGCAATGCAATGGTTCGTGATAATTACCTGAGCTGGATCAGATGGATCAGCTGGGGCAAGAATGACTTTACCGTCTCTGATCGTCAGATAAAAGTTAGGCTCAGCCTTGGAATACACCTTGACCGTCTTCCTTCCGGCGAGTCCGGCAAGATTATCAGGGATACGGTTCTCATCAGGGAGGTGGTGGAAACCAGAAGGAGCGTCGGTCTGATGTGAGCTATGGTGAGACACGTGCGTGACGCCGGTGTGATGGTCTCCGTGGCTTTCCAAGGCCGAGTTTTGCGGCGGGTAACCTCCGTAACGGTGGTGGTCCGGTTGGTAAGGTTCTTGGTGAGAAGTGTGGTGTCCAACATGGCTCACATGACCAAATGGAGGCGGAGGTGCTGGAGCTTCGAAGTAAGGCTCTGCTCCGTAAGGCGCTTGTGCTGGAGGAGGTGGCGCGTAAGGATCGAATTGAGGCTCCGATCGGTAAGGAGCAGGAGCTGGTGGATGAGGAGCGTAAGGATCGAAATGAGGCTGTGGCTGGTAAAGACCACCAGGAGGTGGTGTGGGAGCATCTCCGAAGTTGTTGCGTGGCGGTGGTGGTGCGCCGAAGGGTTGACGATCGTCATCTTCTCGGTCATCGCGTCGTTGGTGATGGCTGTGGTGGTGGTGACCGAATGGAGGATCCATTTAGCTTAGCCTTTGTTGTTGTTTTGATGCAAAGTTTCAGAGATGATCGGAGGAGAAATGATTTGATTATATATAAAGTTGAAAGAGAAGGCTTTTGGTAAGAAGAAGATCAGTTAACTATTGAGTATTTACTCACGTCTTCTAAATTAGTCTACTCTTTTTTTATTTTTCCTCAGATAAAAAAGATATTTTTCTCGATCTTTACACCTAATTCGAGCGAGTATATCTTTTAAATTAATGTTAATGATTTGACTCCTTTACTGACCTTATTACATTTTTATTCTTGGTAAAACAAAGTTTAGCTTCAATATATTATTCTATTTTTTATCTTTAAATATATTATATTTTTTACAAAATTTTTATAAATAATAATATTATTTAAATTAAATATTCATTATATTAAAAAATTATATTACATAATATAAAAATAATAAAGCATATTAGATTTTAGTTTAAACATCATATTTATCAAAAGTAAGAAGAAACAGATACTTACCTAATGCCGAATGGTGTATATTAGATCATTGAATTGCTATCTAATAATTCATTAAGAGAGTAGAATTATTTTTTCTATGCCTTTTACCTTTATTCTCTTCCTTTTCTTTGGTCTCATGCTTCAAATATTTTTAGATGTAAAATATTAATATACGGATGGAATACAAAAGACTTCGCTTACCGTTTATTTATAGATAATAGTTTAAATGGTTTTTGGTGATGTTAGTTTAATATCGTTTTGGATTTTGGAATAGTAATTGTGTTTTTAGGAATTTAAAAAAAGAAAATGAGGACAAGATATCAAAGTTAAGTTTGTATTTCTGTTTATTTTTTTAAAAATATAATTTATTTATTTTCTTAAATTGATATGTCATGTAAAAAAGTGTTTTAGATGTCAAATACTTATGACACATTTTAAGATTAAGATAAAAATGGAGATGATAAAACTTAAATAATCGCATTAATACATTACAAAGAGAAAAAACTATGAAAACAAAACTTTTATTTCTTAGAAAAAAAATATATTATATATATTAATTTTTCTGGATTAACATAATGTGCCGTTGGATAACTTTTTTTTTTTTCTCCAACTAAATTGCATTGCAAAAAACCCATTTAAATCTGGACTAACAAAAATCTATTACAATCCATTAGACTTAATGGTTACATCAAAATAAAAAGATACCAATTAACATAATCCATATACATTTTTATAATATTATAATATATTAAATAAATAATAATAATAAGTATTATATCTTTATAACAATGTTTTTGGGGTACACTATTTATAACGTTGTGTATGGCTCAAACTAGTACTGTAATAAAATATGATTTTGAAAAAATAATAAAAGTTTGTATTTATTATTGTTTTGACGAGTGATTTAAAAATATAATATCTTTTTTTCAATTATTTGTAGCATTCATAAACAAAATAGATATCATAAAAACATCATCAAAGTATTTCATAAATTTGAAATGTTAAAAATTGAGATTAATTTAGTACATTGTCCACGATCTATCATTTATATGAATTCCTTTGGTAGCTTATAATTTTTATTTAATAAATAAACATAAACTAGTAAAATAGATTTTGAAATATAACACTGATTTAAATAATATTTATATTTATTATAATATGAAATTAGCAAATAAAACTGATGGAATGTAATAAATATGTTTTCTCAAAAATTTAATTGATTAATTATCTACGACAACTTATTCATTATTTTTTTCTTCACGTATATCAATTTTGGATTTATGTTTTTGAATAATACATAAAGTGCATTTTATTAGGAAATTCATCAAATATCTATTGTTGTTAAATATTTCTAAAATGTCTCAAAATTTGAATCACTTAAAAAGAAGATTAATTAACTAACCAAAATAATCAGATAACGACGAAGATAAAAATTAATAATAGTGGTTTGATGATTGATTCTCTACCAATTTGGGATTTCCGTTAACAACAAGCAATATGTTCAAATATGATTATGAAGTTTTTATCCTAATTGAAATCCCACATACCAAATTGGTAAATAATTAATATTATGGATTAATAAATACTTATCGAAGGATTACATTATCCGGATTGATTATGTGTATATGGAATCTAATTGCTTTGCGGATGGATTAACTAACTATGTCTTCACTTTTCCCTTTGGCATTCATGTGTTTAATTCTACTCATATATCTGTGGCTTCGATTCTTGATGATGATGTCTTAAGTAGTACAATTTTTTTGTTTATTTCTTTTTTTTTTTGTAATTACATTTTGGGAGCTAAGCTCCTGTTTGTTTTTTTTAAAAGGATTTATAAATACTTTTTCAAAATATTAATTTATCAACTGTTTACGACAATTTATTTATTGTTTTTTTTTATCTGAGGTAATTTTGGATTTATATTTTTAAAAGTGGATAAAATACAATTTGTGTTCTCTAATTTACCGACTACAATAGGATAGTTTTCATAAAGCGTAAATTTACTAATATATTTGTCTTAAAAGAATATATGTGTTCCAATTAATTATTAATAATATCATTTTTAACAGCAAATAATATATCTACTTAAATAAAGTGAATAATTGGCTGAACTATACTTATAACTTATTTATTGTAGAATTTGATATATAAAAATGTTTACTATAACTTTTGTAATTATAAACAAAAATGAGAAAATTAATAAATAAAAAAAAGAAATTTCTATAGCCATATACTATATTTTTTTATGATTTTATTTTGAAGGTTTTAGTAAATAAAGTTCTTATAACCATTTTTTTGTTTGGATCATAATTTTAAAATAAATAAAAATCATGATCGGTAATTCAAAAAACTGTAGTTAAAAATTAAAATTTTAGGTAATTGCTATAACCCAACAAATCATCTTTAATTTTGTTTCCAGTTTATTCGAGTAATTTATCTGTTATATATATCATAAAAGTTCCAGAAATGCTGAGATATTTTCCTTTTTTTAAAGCTAATATATATTACCTTTAGGCCCTCAGAAATACATATAGATACATACAAGTAGCAACTGTGAATCGTCCGGTGCGCTTTCTTTTTATTGTTGGTTCTTCAAAGCAGCGACGACGCCATTTCCCTCACGGCTTCACTTCTTAGCTCAAACGTTTTCGCCTGAAAAATCCCCTTCCGCTTTGTCTCCTCCTACCGGCAGATCTCTTACAGGGTAAAGCCCTACGCTCTTCCTCTTTGCTTCTCGATCGCTATTTAGGGTTTTATTTCTGACTTAGGTATAGTTTCGTCTGGTTTTGTTGCATTTCCTCGATAAATTCGTCGAAAACAATCGCTCTGTTAGCTTAATTACGAAGCAAAGATGTTTGTTTCAAATTCAATTTCGTCAATTTCTCTTACTTGAGAGTTCTCTCCGTCACTATTAGAGAAAGAGATGCCTTTTTTCTGTTTGCCTCCTTGCTTATCTTCGAGGCTGAAATAGAGATTATATAGCCAGAGATGTCACTTAAATTCTCTCACTTTGGATGCGCAGGGGTTTCTTACATGATGTACATACTGTTGTCCTACAATTAAAGATGACAGCTTCACATAATATTGAGCTCGAGGCAGCTAAGTTTCTGCACAAGCTCATTCAAGATTCCAAAGATGAACCTGCAAAGCTTGCAACTAAACTCTATGTGGTGTGTGTGTGGCTTACCCTCGTGTATGGTTCTTTTGTAATTTAAGCTTCTAATCCTCCCATGTATAACTTCTTTCATTTCTTTTGATTTCTTCAGATATTGCAGCACATGAAAACCAGCGGGAAGGAACACTCAATGCCGTATCAAGTCATATCGAGGTAATAAAATACTGCTTACGGCTACATTCTTATGATATCAGCAAGTCCGGTACATCTTACTGAAATGCTTGTATCGCCCTATGCTGTAGCCTTTATCTAACTTGAAACTTTGGTGGTTTTTTTTTTATTTCCAAAATCTGCTTCGATTTAATTGAAAATGTTTCCAAAAGCTGGTGGGTTGAGTACAGCTTTCATTAAAGTCGTAATTCACTTGCAACTCAGAGTTATAGCTGTATTTCTATTATAACTCTTTTTTATGTTTTCGATTTTTCTTTCCAAAACTCCTAGGGCCATGGAGACTGTCGTCAATCAACATGGTCTTGACATTGAAGCTTTGAAGTCATCGCGTCTTCCTCATGCTGGTGGTACCCAAATGGAAGATTCTGGATCTGCACATTTGGCTGGTATATCCATTTCTTCTCTTTTAGAGTTTTGTTAAAGTATGTGAAAGTTCTTGTGCTTGTCTTATTATTCTGTTACATATGCATACAGGCTCTTCCCAAGTTGTTGGAGTTAGCAATGAGTCCAAAGCAAGTCTAGCTGAAAATGAGATGTCAAAATATGATGCATTTACTTCTGGTAGGCAGCTTGGTGGATCAAACAGTGCATCACAAGCCCTTTACCAAGGGTCTGGAACTCGAAGTAATAGATCCTTTGATCATGAGAGTCCATCCAGCTTGGATTCTAAGTCGGGAAATTCTCAATCTCACGATAGGAGTGAGTCAATGAATCAAAGAGATGTCAAGTCAAGTACAAAGAGAAAGAGGGGTGAATCATCGTTTTCTTGGGAGCAAAATATGGATAACTCTCAACTATTTGATACTCATAGACCAGTTGATGATCAGACTAGAAAAATGAGCAAAGTGGAAATGCCTGGTACAGGTATTGACGATTCCTTGTAGAATGGAGAATTTTTTTTATACAAAGAAAGATAAAACACAACCTTTTTTGGGTATAATTTCAAAGCTAAGAAACACAGCGTTTCAACTTACTATTCTGTTACATATATATATATGCATATTAACTGGTTAGTTTAATTGTGTACGTTTTCGTTACTAAAACTCAGGTGACATTGAGAATTTGCATGTGGGGTTGTCATCAGATGCATACACGACTCCTCAGGTACATACCTTTACACTATATAAGTTTGTTGGGATCCTCCAGTTTGCATTACATGCAATATTCATAGCTTTTTGAATATTGAAATCATATTGGTGTGCTTTCCCGACTGAAGTTTCTTACAAGCTACGACTTTACGCTAATCTTATTCGATGCACAAAACAATTTTGAAGTTTAAATAAGGAGATGCAGTCGTGCCACATGATGACTTATATGCATAAGCATATGTCTCTCTCTAAAGAAATTTGATATATTTTTTTTTTTCATTTTTCCCTACTTAAATATGAACAATCTAATTGATTTGCCATTGGTGGTGACTTCTTTTCCACAAAAAGCGCAATCTCTGTTAAAACCTCATTCGGTTTGAGGTTTTGAATCTTATGTGCATATAATCTAACAAAGTATAGTTCCACAAAAGGTCCTTTTCCTTTACTACCTGCCGAAGTAGCCTAGTTAATAATAATGCCCTCTTAATTCGGCATGTTCATTTCTATGGCAGGGTGGATGGCAAAACAGTGACGTCACAGCAATCAGGCCTCCAGCTCATAGAGATACTGGAAAATCTGTCGCAGCAGAGGATTTACTGCCTTCAGGTCCACTCTTTAAAGAGCAACAATTGAAGCAACTCAGAGCCCAGTGCCTTGTGTTCCTAGCTCTCAGGTAATTTTTACAGCCTCCTAACCTCTTGTTTACTCAGTTTGGTGCAATTGTTACTCTGAAAAGATCTGATTGATTTCCTTCTCCTAGAAATGGTTTGATGCCAAAGAAACTGCACATCGATATCGCCCTGGGAAATATCTTCCCCAAAGATGGTAATATTTGCTTTCCCTTAGGTTATTTGCTTAGTCATTTTCGACATGCTTTCCCTTGAATTGTAATTGTCCTGCAATACAGATGGTTTCCGCAGAGAACTCTTTGATCAGAAAGGAAGAACTCATTCTCTTGGTGAATCGGGTAGCATTCACGAAGTCTCAGCTCCATCAGCCAGAATGGATAATCCCACCGGAAGATTGGCTGAAATGGACTTTTCATCAAAAGAAACAGAGATGCCACGATTAGAGGATAAAATCTCAAATGCTGTATTTTCTGATGGACAAAAGCTTCTTCTGGCGTCTAAAATTCCAGACGCTCAGGCGCAAAATCAGGTTTCTGGTAGTCAGTCTGAGCTGGCTTCTTCTTCAGGTGGTCTAATCAAACACGCACCAGCAGAGATGGTAGGGTGGGCCGGAATTATTAACCGTAATGACATCTCTACTTCCACCTCTCTACTCGACGAATTATGTGCTCCAGGTCAGTGGACTACCTTAGATTAGCGAATTTTTATAGATAGGCCTCTCTTAAGTAGAGAAGTGTGAATTAATGTGGCTGATAATTTTTTTTTGGATGTATGGTACCTTGCAGATCAAGAGGAAGGTAGCATGCAACCGTCGCCTAAGTACACCATGTCACAGAAATGGATTATGGATCGACAGAATAAGAGACTTTTGGTCGATCGGAGTTGGGGTCTTAAACAGCATAAAGCAGATCAGGCAATTGGTGCGCGTTTCAATGAATTGAAGGTCTCTCTCTTGCCCTTTCTTTTGTCTTACTTTTTCTTTTAATAGTTTGTGAGTTCTCTTATTTCTTACTAGTGATTATTTTTTCCGTGTTCAACTTTATGCATTATGCATGTTGTTTCTGGTGGTTTCTGTATCCGTTTCCTGTGATACGGAAGATCAATAGTCATATTTAAATAGCTATTATCCACGGTATTGATATTTAGTAATTTCTTTACCATGTTAAATTTCGCTTGTCTTGTGCATTTGCTTCTCACTTGCATATTTTAAGTAATTGCTAGGATTATTTGTTTTGGCCTTGGGTCATTTTTTCCGAAACCCCCTTCACATTTGAATCACACTAGTTGTACTTGTGTCATTACTTCATATGGTTCTCTCTATTATTTTTGGATATAAATTATTCTAGCTTACATCTCTTAATCTGCAGGAATCTGTTAGTTTGTCGGAGGATATATCTACAAAGACCAAGAGTGTAATAGAACTGAAAAAGCTTCAGCTGTTGAATCTGCAACGTCGTTTGAGGAGGTAACTGTTTGTAATTTTTCATTCCATGGGTGTTTCAGCATCTTTTAGTGCTTATTATCCCAATAATTCAAGCTTACAAGACATTCAACTTGCTATTCTTTTTTTGCTATACGAGAATGCAAACTTTTTTAATCCTATCTCTATATATGAGTATATGTTCAACTTGTCATATCATTTCTCAGTTGCTAGTGCTTTGCTAATTTGTTGAAGCAGTGAGTTTCTTTACAACTACTTCAAACCCATTGCAACTGATGTTGAGAACCTGAAGTCATATAAGAAACATAAGCATGGCCGGAGGATTAAACAGCTTGAGAAGTATGAGCAGAAAATGAAGGAAGAGCGACAGAGGAGAATTCGTGAGAGGCAGAAGGAGTTCTTTGGGGAGATAGAAGTTCACAAGTACGTGCAATTAGCTTTCTATCCAATCCACTCTTCTCTTGACCTGTGACACGATTAGAACATTAATATATTTATTTTTAACTGTTTCTTAAACTTCAAAATTTTTATTGAACCTTGCTTTAGGGAAAGGCTAGAGGATTTATTCAAAGGTAGGAGAGAAAGGTGGAAGGGTTTCAATAGATATGTAAAGGAGTTCCACAAAAGAAAGGAACGCTTTCATCGGGAAAAGATTGACAAAATTCAACGGGAGAAGATTAATTTGTTAAAGATTAATGATGTGGAGGGTTATCTTCGTATGGTGCAGGTTCGATCTCTGAACTAATTTTGGAAGTTTAAGATTAAGTTGCTTCTCCTAGACGGTGTAATTAGTTTGATTGCTGAATATATAGGATGCCAAGTCAGATCGAGTAAAGCAACTTCTCAAAGAGACAGAGAAGTACCTTCAAAAACTTGGATCCAAGTTAAAGGAGGCAAAATCTTTGACCAGTCGGTTTGGGAATGAGGCAGATGAGACGCATACGTCCATCGCTGTTGAGGATGAAACTTCGGTTGAAAATGAAGATGAAAGTGATCAGGCAAAGGCAAGTCATCTTTCGCAAGATTTTATTCTTTTTTTGCGCGTTCCTCCATCTGTTTCTGATGTGGTTACCATCTGTATGCTACACAGCACTACTTGGAAAGCAATGAAAAATACTACTTGATGGCTCACAGGTAATAGATTACTGTCAAAATCATCTTAAAGGAAGTTCTAGCTAACTCATATCTGAATTGTCTTTTTTTTTTTGTTGCTTTTTTATCTAAAATAATGGGCATGTTGTTTGTAAAATAGTGCTTTACCAGAGCGTCTTTTCTCATTCCTCTACTTACAAGATTATTTCTTTTGCAGTATAAAAGAGAATATTAACGAGCAGCCAGCTTCCCTTAAGGGTGGAAAATTAAGAGAGTAAGTCGGTCGTACCCGCCTCTTTGGCTCCTGTAACTATACATTTAAGCACCTCCCAGTTTTTGGTTAGAGTGTGTCGTGGAATGCTTACATTTACAAAATCTGACTGTTTAGGTACCAAATGAATGGCCTAAGGTGGCTTCTTTCCCTGTACAATAATCATTTGAATGGCATTCTAGCTGATGAGATGGGTCTTGGGAAAACTGTTCAGGTATTAATTGGAACCGCAGTTGGTACATATGCGCACATGGTATATTTGTTTTTCATTGGTTATAATTTTGTTTTTTGTTTTCTTAGGTTATTTCGTTGATCTGCTATCTGATGGAGACAAAAAATGATAGAGGTCCCTTCTTGGTTGTTGTGCCATCCTCTGTGCTGCCAGGCTGGGTGTCGGAAATTAACTTCTGGGCCCCGACAATTCAGAAAATTGTTTATTGCGGCCCTCCGGAAGAGAGGCGCAAGCTATTCAAGTACTGATGAGCAAACTTTCGATTACTGTTGTTCGTTATGTCTCAGATATTAAGGTTCAGTAGTTTCTCTTTTTAACTGCAGGGAGCAAATCGTTCATCAGAAGTTCAATGTCCTTCTGACAACATATGAATATCTAATGAACAAGCACGATAGGCCTAAATTAAGCAAGATCCTTTGGCATTACATTATTATTGACGAAGGACACCGCATAAAGAACGCATCGTGCAAGTTGAATGCGGACCTGAAACACTACAATAGCTCCCACCGACTCCTGTTAACTGGGACGCCATTGCAAGTACATTTTCTTATTCCTTCTCCTTTTCATAACTCTTTTGACACATGCTCTTGTTTTTACTATCTTTTTGTTGCTATTATCTGCTGTGGACATCGTTCATCATCTCAGTGTTATATATCTTTTATAGAACAATCTGGAAGAATTGTGGGCTCTGCTTAATTTCCTATTACCTAATATATTCAACTCGTCAGAAGACTTTTCACAGTGGTTCAACAAACCATTTCAAAGTAATGGAGATAATTCTGCTGAAGAGGTAGCATTTACTGTCTTATTATTCAGATCATAACGGGTATACTAATCTTTACATCGTGGATTTAACTACAAGCTTATGATTGCCGTCTGACTAGGCGTTACTATCAGAAGAGGAGAATCTGCTGATCATCAATCGTCTTCACCAAGTTCTTCGACCATTCGTGTTGCGGCGGCTGAAACATAAGGTTGATAACATCATACTTTCCATGCAACATTGCTCCTTTTTTGCCCTTCCTTTTTGTAGGCTCCAACCTTGTCGTTCTAGAATCGCTTTCATTATTTTAGTGATATGGTGGGATATTGCCATAAAATGTATGCATCTCACTTTTTCTTTTTTTCTCTTGTGTTAATTTTAATTTAATTGTATCGGCTAATTTATTTTGGTAGGTTGAGAATGAACTCCCGGAAAAGATAGAGAGACTCATACGGTGCGAGGCTTCTGCATATCAGAAGTTGTTGATGCAGAGGGTTGAAGATAATCTGGGTTCGCTTGGAAACGTGAAGGTGCTGTTTTGTGCTCTGCGTATTGCCAGTAATTATAGCGTTCAGTTATTTCTTAGCTAGTTTTCTTTTTACAGTCTCGTGCAGTGCACAACTCAGTGATGGAGCTTCGGAATATTTGCAATCATCCATATCTCAGCCAACTTCATACAGAGGAGGTAATATTTTCATCTTTCCGTGAATTATTTACATAAAGAACTTCTTGTTAGAGAACTCAGAACTACGGAAAGTTCTGATGAATGGTCTGCGTAAATCGCTTTCTATAGGTGAATAGCTTAATTCCTGAGCATTACCTGCCTCCAGTAATAAGACTGTGTGGAAAGCTTGAGATGTTGGACCGACTCTTGCCCAAACTCAAGGCAACAGACCATCGGGTAATGATATTTTCTTCACTATCATGGAAATGGAATAGTTTTGATGATTCAATGCTCGAATAAGCAACATCTGATTATTCAAACTATTTTAAGAGAGATCATGTAATGTGCTAAAGTGCCTTCCAGTGCCCTCACCTCTGAAAGATTGTAATATGTGGATCACAAGAATTTAATTTATATTTGCTTTGTTTGCATGAAGCATTACTAGTTTTGGTAGTAATCTGGGTATATTTCAGCTAGCATTTCTCCTTTACTTCTTGCTTTAATTATGCGGAATTTGTGAAGTGCACAATGATGCCATGATTTGTTACTCTGCTGCATATTGACCCTAATTTGACTGTAGATGCATATAAGTGTTTGTTACTTTTTCTGGCATGAATTCCTGCAGGTTCTCTTCTTTTCAACAATGACTAGGCTTCTTGATGTTATGGAGGATTACCTCACCTTCAAGGGATACAAATACCTTAGGTTAGATGGGCACACATCTGGTGGTGATCGCGGCGCTCTTATCGACGGTTTCAACAAGTCTGATTCACCATATTTCATATTTTTGTTGAGGTACTACATGATATTTCGTGGTTGACTTTCTTTTTGTCTCTATGCTTTATGAGAATGATTTCTGGTACATTCAGAAGTTACAAGTTTGTTAGCGCTGTCATTAAACTCTCTACTGGTCATAGTAAAGTAGCTGTAATACTCATAAGTATATGG
Source organism: Sisymbrium altissimum (assembly GCA_900406495.1). Taxonomy (NCBI): domain Eukaryota; kingdom Viridiplantae; phylum Streptophyta; class Magnoliopsida; order Brassicales; family Brassicaceae; genus Sisymbrium; species Sisymbrium altissimum. Next base: position 6,328 of record OVBI01000580.1, on the reverse strand, counting down.
ATGTGATAAATGAATCTTTTGATGGTAATTCAGCATACGGGCTGGTGGAGTAGGAGTTAATCTTCAAGCTGCTGATACTGTGATAATATTTGACACCGACTGGAATCCTCAGGTTAAACATATCAGTCCTTCATGTCGAGTTGTAGTATGCTGTAGACAGCACTTCGGATTTTGAAGAGCTGTTATATATTACAGGTTGATCTACAAGCTCAAGCAAGGGCTCACAGGATTGGCCAGAAAAGAGATGTTCTCGTTCTTCGTTTTGAAACGGTTAGTTGACTGTTTTCTGGAAGGACGTAAAATTTCTGATATAGATGTGCTTTTTATTTCCTTTCGTTTCATCTTTGTGGCTTCTTAATGTAGTGAATTTATCTTTAATCTATTGTTGTTTTCATGACTTAATATGTCGTCTTGGGACATTTTAATTTGTTCTCTGCGTGTTACCTTTCCATTGATACGTATTTATTTAATTCGACCGTCTGACTTAGTTGTCTTCCTTTTATCCGAAGGTCAATACTGTTGAGGAGCAAGTTAGAGCTTCAGCTGAACATAAACTTGGAGTTGCTAACCAGAGTATAACTGCTGGCTTCTTCGACAATAACACAAGGTGAACCCAGAGACATCCAATTCTGTTACTTCCAAAAGTGCTAGTTACCAACTTTCTATTGTAATCATTTTTTTGTTGTTTTGTAACAGCGCCGAAGATCGTAAGGAATATTTGGAGTCCCTATTGCGTGAGTCAAAGAAAGAGGAGGCTGCTCCAGTGTTGGACGATGATGCCTTAAATGATCTTATAGCCCGAAGGTGACTGCGGGTTTATCATTTTCTTATAGCATATTATCTGTGCATATATGTTGATTTCATTTGGTTTTTTAAATTGTGCACCATGATTACTGCAAACAAGTTTATGCAAAGTATTTTGTTGCTTTCGGACTGTAAAGTAGTTTCTGCTATCATTTTCCTTACAAATGTTTCCCATCCGCATATCATCTACTAGGTTATTGTTCATGTGGTCGCTGCTAAATGATAGATGGAACTCGTTTTACATTTCCATGCATATCGAGGTTTTTTTATATATATTTTTAATAAATTACTTGTAGATCTGACATCTCCTGTTGTCTTTCTAGGGAGTCAGAGATCGATATCTTTGAATCCATCGACAATCAAAGAAAAGAAGATGAGATGGTATGTTTGTTCTTAATAACTATATTTTTGGTTTCCATATTATCAAGGTTTTATGATGTTATTCTGATCTGCCATGGCCCTGCAGGAAACATGGAAGAGCTTGGTACAGGGGTCAGGGTCAAAAAGTTTTGCACCTATACCACCTATCCCCTCTCGTCTTGTTACTGAGGATGACTTAAAATTGCTATATGAAGCAATGAAAGTAAATAATGTCCCGATGGTTGCAGTAGAAACAAATGTTGGCATGAAGCGGAAGGGTGGTTCGGTAGGAGGCTTCGATACTCAGCATTATGGAAGAGGCAAACGTGCAAGAGAGGTTTGTTGAGTCGTTTTTTTAACATTTAATTGTCTACCTTACTATGATACTGCTCGTAGCACCTTTGCTTATTACTTTAAATTGGCAAAATTGCAACTTCACAAGGTTCGGTCTTATGAAGAGCAACTGACAGAGGAGGAGTTTGAAAAGATGTGTCAGACTGAGTCAACTGATTCTCCCAGAGGCAAGGAAGAAGGAAGTGAGAAGAGCTTGGCAAATACTACATCAAATATTTTGGGTGGAAACACTGGTGAAACAAGTTTGGCAAATGATAAAGTAGATATTCTGGCTGGAAACACTGGTGAAAAGAGCTTGGCAAATGATAAAGTAGACATTGTGGCTGGAAGCACTGGTGACACAATGCTCCCCACATCTACGGCATTGGCAGTGACTCCACAATCCGTGGAACCTCAACAGAAATTACAGCAGCCACTGAAAGAAGTAACAGAACCTGTAAAACGGGGCCGTGGTAGACCTAAAAGAGCCGACAAAACGTTGAATCCTTTATCTGTATCAGTTCCAGGCAGGACACATGCAACAGGGGATGCTAGATCATCAGCAGTTATTGGTTCTGATGTACCTATCACAAGAAGAAGAGATGAAACAGCTTCTCATTCTAGTTTGGCTCTTGCTGTTACTTCGCCCGATTTATCTATTCCACCTGGTTTTCAACCACTTCCAGCCTCCAATTCTGCTCCAATGCCAACGAGAGGTCGGGGCAGGGGAAGAGGCAGGGGACGTGGCGCAGGAAGGGGAAGGAGAGTGGAAAGTATGTTGCATGGGGCTGACAGTTCCATAGGTACTCAGAGAACTAATCCCCTTGCATCTCTCTCTGGTGATCCTGTAGCGTCCAATTTAGTTACTGTTCCCGTCTCTTTGGTTGAAACTGATGCAAAAGTCCCTAAACCTATTAAAGGAAGTACTTCAAATCTTGAGCCGACGCCTTCCGTGCATTCTGATACTACTGCTGTGCAGCCCTCTCCTGCTATCTCCCTACAGGAGAGTAGTCTGCAGTGCATTAAAAGCAAATCAGACGTAGCAGCAGATCTAGATGCACCGCCTGGTTTTGGTTCTGCATCACATGTTCAGTCGGTAAAAATATCGGAGGATTCCTTGGGAAGAAAAACAGCTGCTGTAAAGAACAAGCCTGCTGCTCCAGATGTAAGAAATAACCAGGGTTCAGGAGTTCTAAAACAGCCAGTTAACATACCAAGCTCTACTAATTTAGGTATATAACTCGCACATCGCTTATTTTCACATACATGCATAAGAGGATATTGTTCACAAGAATCTTAAGAGCATCAATTTTTTTTTGGCAGGTCGTCCCCCAGCTCATAATCAGAGAGCTGTCCCTGCTGTTTCCGACGGATCTGAATGTCCTTCAATAGCCTGCGTTGAGTCTGGAAGAAGTAAACATCCAGAGGGTCGAAACTATACAGTTTCGGCTACCGTGACAACTGCACCTTTAGATGCCAATCAGCCATTGAGTCCCCACCTTGTTTCTCCGACAGTTGAAGGTACAATTATTTAAAGCATCGGAACTTACTCAAACCGCTTTGGATTCTCAATTTTAACCGTTATGCACGGTGATCTTTGCAGCTCAAGGCGCCAGTGTTCTTTCTCCTCCTGCAACCGTGCCTGTTAAGAGGCAAGGACGGAAGACGCCAAACAGAGGAGAAACTCCTAGGCGGCGAGGAAGGAGACATGCTCAAGCTTTACCTCCTGCTGATGGCTCTTCTGCACGGAGTACAAGATCAACACCACAGATTGAGGTTAAGGTTGGTGAGTCGTCAGGATCCAAAATTATATCAGTTGGGAATAAGTGTGATGTTGTTGTCCAAGAACAACCTCATTTCAACCCGTCAGTTGCACACTCTTCTGCCAGTACAAGTCAGGAAAAAAAGAAAGAAACATCAGGTATTGGTGGTTCTGGAAGGAAACAAACGACTGATGTGACAGATGTTGCTCGTGTCATGAAAGAGATATTTTCAGAGACTTCCCTGTTAAAACATAAAGTTGGGGAGCCTTCTGATTCAACGGTAACAAATGAGCCTGACGGAAAATCCCCGGAAAAGATGAATATACACATAGTTAAGACCAGCAAGGCAGAGAATATAACCCAACCTGCCTATCAGAACTTGGAAGTGGAAACAAATATGTCCAATCTTTCGGTCGAAAAGCAACAGTCTGGGTCTTCAGTGGTGATTGATGAGATTATGAAAACTTCACCTGACATTGAGGCTTCTGTTTCTCACTCTGATGATATAACACCTCAAGGTACTATACTCGTTGACTCAAAACGACCTGTGGGTAAAGAGTTGGTTGAGACAGAACAGAAAGTAACAACATCAACCGATCCTAACTTAGGTTTATCAGCATCTGTTTCCAATGTTTCAGAAGAAAATAAAATTTCTGATTCTTCTTTGCTGGTGCATGAAATTGTAAAACCGCCTGGATGTAAGGCTCCTGTTGATCAGTCTGACGATACTGCTGCTCAAGGCACTGTCCCCATTGATTCAAAAAGTCCCGTGGACGAGGACTTGCCTGAGATAAACAAAGAAACTCAACCCTCAGAGCCTCAGGATGATGGTAATGTGCAGAGGTTACCAGCTCCGAATGCCGATTTTGCTGAAGCTTCTAACTCACGGGCAGGGGCATCTATATCACCTTCAGTTTCTCCTGGAGCAGTGGAGATGATTGAAAATATGTTTGGACTGAAATCAAAGAATTCCTTGGAAACTGTTCCAATTCCTTCTGGTGATGTTGTTGAAGATTCCAAACTGCCTTCAGCATCCGATGAACAGGGTTCTCCAAAGAAATCTGAGTCACCTGAAATCCATAAATCTAGCGGTGTTGATGAACAGGGTTCTCCAAAGAAATCTGAGTCACCTGAAATCCATAAATCTAGCGGTGTTGATTTGGATTGTCGCACTACTCCTACTAGTTCCGCTGGATTTGATGGTGGTAGGAAATTTTCTGAAACTAGTAGTACAGAGGTACCTGAAAAGTTGAATGATTCTGTTACTAAAAGCTGTTCGGAGATGAGTGTTTCCGAATCTGAAAAAGTTCTAGAAAAAGGAACTGTTCCAATTCCTTCTGGTGATGTTGTTGAAGATTCCAAACTGCCTTCAGCATCCAATGAACAGGGTTCTCCAAAGAAATCTGAGTCACCTGAAATCCATAAATCTAGCGGTGTTGATTTGGATTGTCGCAATACTCCTACTAGTTCCGCTGAATTTGATGGTGGTAGCAAATTTTCTGGAACCAGTAGTACAGAGGTACCTGAAAAGTCGAATGATTATGTGACTAAAAGCTGTTCGGAGATCAGTGTTTCCGAATCTGGAAAAATTCTAGAGAAAGGAACTGTTCTAATTCCTTCTGGTGATGTTGTTGAAGATTCCAAACTGCCTTCAGCATCCAATGAACAGGGTTCTCCAAAGAAATCTGAGTCACCTGAAATCCATAAATCTAGCGGTGTTGATTTGGATTGTCGCAATACTCCTACTAGTTCCGCTGAATTTGATGGTGGTAGCAAATTTTCTGGAACTAGTAGTACAGAGGTACCCGAAAAGTTGAATGATTCTGTGACTAAAAGCTGTTTGGAGGTGAGTGTTTCTGAATCTGAAAAAGTTGTAGAGAAAGGGTTTCTGCCATCTAATTCTGATGATCTGAAGTGCGTTCTTGATCGTGAGGTAAAGGATGCCGTAGGTGTGAGATGTCAGTTGCATTTAACTCCTACTGGTTCCAGTGATCCTGTTGCTTCCCAAAAGGCTGAAATAATTCCTGTAGGCCATACTTTGAGTTCTTCACCTAATACTTCGACTGAAGGAGATTTTGCAGACCAGATTGTAACTGAAGAGACTTCTTCTGGTCTTAACAATCCAGGATCTTCACATAACCCGATTATGGAGATAAATCTGATCTCAGATGTTGCTCACCCTAGGTCTGGTGATCCGATTGGATTGGTTGCAAACAAGGATGGTGCCACTGACTTCAGTGTGGTTGTTGGAGATGTCGGAAATGACCTTGTCCAGATTCCTGGTGTTGAAGCGGATTCTTCTGTGATACAGCTGTCAGCAGGAGATGTTTCTGCTGTTGTTTCATCTATAGAAAGTTGCTCCGCAAATAAGCTTGTAGAAGAACAATTGTCGCAAGGTAAAACAACACATCACCATATTAATATAGTACTTGCAGAAGAAATGTCATCTTTACCCAGATGTGTTTTACCTGACTCTGTTGTATCGTTGACAATTGCAGAACCTTTACCAACAGATCAGCAAGAAACAAATCAATCTACTGAAGTTGAGGGTGAAAAAATCGATGGTGATATAGGAGGAATTAACCCCTTGATTCCTGTAGAACAGATGAATGTGCACCCCATGGTTAGGCCTCATGAACTTAAGACAGGTTCTGAGGACTTTCAAGGATCTCCAAGGAGAACTGATGAAATTTCACATGTGGATGACAAATCTGGTGATACTGCAAATCAGACTGTTAAAGAGGTTGAGGCAGAAAGTAAAAATGATGAGAGTGCGGTGGATCAGATTTGCAATGTTGGATCAAGTTCGGCTGCAATTCAATCGTCTATGATGGAGACTGATGGACAAAAGACCCACACTAGCAATCAGAACTCTGTATCACTTGTTAATAAAGATTATGGTAGTCCACTATCTGATTCTGCTGATGCAGCACAAGATTCTGGCGAATCTGCTTCTATTCAAGGAGTTGACAGTTGTAAACCTGGTGGAGAAGCTAGTACCGCTGACACAGAGATGAAGGATGTCGATGATGCTAAACTTCCGGTGGGTTACTCAGTTGAGAGTGAGG
>OVBI01000579.1:0-64940 GCA_900406495.1 Sisymbrium altissimum | reverse complement strand
ATATATATGTTTTGAGAGAAATAATTCATTTCGGTTTAGTTCTGTTTCGGGTATTCAGATCAGATTTTTATACACAGATCTAGTTAGATTCATAAAAATAAGTTTGATATGTACATATTTTTGAGTAGTTCAAAATTCAACTGAAAAAAAATCATAAAAAATACATTAAAATTACCAAATTATAGTGAACTGAAATATTTTTTTTATATAAAAAAAAACATAGAAATAGGAGAAAAATGACTAAAAAATATTAAAAAAGCATTTAGTTTAAGTAAATTGTGTTTCGGACAAGATTAACATTTAAGTACAACTAGCATTACTGGTGTAATTATCAATGTAAAAAAAAAAAATATTTTTACATGATATAAGAATACAACTAGTATTACATGTGTAACTGTCAATGTATGATTAAAAAACGTGCACCGAACATTATTATAAATATGGAAAACGTGCGCTGACATATGAGAAAGTAAATTAAAAATTAATTAATTCAACAAAAAGTTATACCATGACATCATTTATAATTACTGTGGAGTTCTAAAGAGTTCTCCTTTGGTGCTTCAAATCTAAAAATTAGTTATACCATACTATAAATAAAAATATTTTAGTTGTACTTATGAATACTTGAAATTAAGTATGTAAACTACATTTCAAATATTATCGTAATATTATATAAAAAAATACGATGGTTCTTTGTTTTCAATAATTAGCATGGTTACTATTTAAAACTAATATTGTAATTATAAGGTAGAATATGTAAAAGTTAAGATATTGATTCAACCGAGAAACAAATTTTGATTTTTTTCAGATGACTTAGATGTTTGAATTTTCTCATAAAACAGTACCGGTTTGCTATCACTTATTCCATTTAGAAATATGTTTAAAAATGTTGATTTAGATGTCAAACTTTTATGACAGTTGTACTAATTGTACTACATATACCAAACGTGCTAATATATATCATAGAGTTATACTAGGTATACCAATCATACGATACGTGCAAAATATATCAAATAGTCATAGTAGTTGCACCATACATACCAGACGTGCCAAGATTTATCAAGGAGTTATACTAGTTGTACCAAATATACAATACATGCAAAATATATCGAAGAGTAATAATAGTTGTAGCAAAGAGTTGTACTAGTTTTACATGTACATGACATAAATAACATGCATTCAATTAAAGTTCCAAGTCATAAAAATAACATAATTGGTGGTGTCTATGTTGTATATACAAAAACATTTGTTAAGACTTTGCCAAAATGACATCAACCATCATTAACTCTAGCATCACTCGCCATCTCATCATTCCTAGACTACTCAAAACTCTGATTTTCTGAGCTGTATTCAGTGAGTTCCACATGCAAAACACACCAACACCGATTGTTAGTACCTTCCATTATATATCCAAAGATATTCAAGATATATGTAGGCCTCTTAGGATCTATTCACAATGGAATGTAACTCAGCTGAAGCTTTCTCGTAGCTTTATCAACCTTAATTTTCCTGCTTATTCTATCACCTAATTGAAAATAAGTGATCTCCTCCAACTTCCCCTTCATCACTAAACTATAAACACAATGCTCTTTCTTTTCTCATCGTACATCAATTCCCTCGTCTGGATAATCTTCACCATAATCAAAACGTATGACGAAATAATCAATTTGTCTTTGGAAAGAATAATAAATAATATCAGCACGTATGAGTTGCACCAGTAATATGAGTTATACAACTGTGTCGTTACGAGTTGTACCAGTGTTACTAGTATTACCAATCTAACAATTATACTATTTAGACCATCTCCAACCCACTCTATTTTTTACTTTAAAATAGAGTAAAAGTGCATTTTAGAATAAATCTACTACAACCTCACTTTATTTCCAACTCTAAAATAGAGTAAAAATTGGGATTACTCTAAATATAGAGTAAAGAGTAGAGTTACTCTATTTTTTTGTTCATTACTCTATTTTAGAGTAAAAAATAGAGTGGGTTGGAGCAAAACTAAACTCTATTTTAGAATTATTTTATTTTGAAGTAAAAAATAGAGTCATACATTGGAGATGTCCTTATATCAGTCATACCTTCATCTTAGTTGTCACAGTTTTACTAGAATCACCAATGTTACAATTATACATTATACCTCCATATTAATTGTCCCAATTTTACTAGTATTACCAATTTTACAGTTATACCATTTGCATCAGTTATACCTCCATCACAATTTTTCCAGTATTACTAATTTTTCAATTATATTATTTGTATCAGTTATACTACTATTAACCAGATTGTTCTTCGAGTTGTACCAGTTCTACCTCTATGTTCTATTAAGATTTCTCTTCTTTAACATATACAATCAATCAATTATCAATGTAACCATCCTAATAAACCTCGGAAACAAGTTTAATATGTCCATAGACTCTTCAGTTATTAAGAAATTCAGTGAATCCAAATCTATTGTGAATTAAAATTGGATCATAAAAAAAAATCTCAAAACCCTAATATCTCGAATCGCCTATAATAAAATAAGGCAAACCTTGTGGAAGAGAGATTTTGTTTTGTGCAAAAAGTCGTCATAAAAGAGAGAGAAAGTTTGTGAAGAAGAAAAAGATTGAGGAATAAGAAGATTTGGGAAGATGGGAGAGACGACGAAGAAATTGGGGGAGGTGGGCTCCATAGCTTTTTTCTTTTCTTTTTTTATTTTTTTATTAAAAATTGGTGATATTTCATTAAGGGTATTTTCGAATTTTAATATGGGTAGGGTTAGATGAGAATGAAGAGGGATAGATGAGATTATTATTTTGTGCGGAGTCTTTTTTTAGAAACTGATCATTTATAAATTTTGAGTGTTGTTTATATTTATATTTATATTTATATTTATGATGTCATATTTTTTGTTTATGATTTATTTTATAAAAAGATTGAATGATTTTGACACTAATTATTTTCTAATTTTTGATTTTTATAGGAAATAATTTTCAAGCATACAAAATTATAATACTTAGTTTTTATTTTTTATTTTTGTTGTTGTTGTTTAGACTGTGGTTTTAAATTAGACTGATATATTTGAGAGAGATTAGTAATGAAATACGTGGAATTTTTTTTTTAGTTCCTGATTGTTTTTGTGGGTTATTTAACATTAAAAAGGAAGAAATTATATTAAAATATCTCGCACGTACGATATTGGATTGTGGGTTATTTAGAAGTCATATATTGTATTATTTAATTGATAATATTTTGCTTAGTTTGGATCTAGTAAGTTTGAGATTAGTTACATGTTATTTGATTTTTCTTTGGGAGTATCAAATTATTCTGTTTTTAAGTTAAATAGGAGTATAAGGAAATAAGGTCTTTTATTTCTTTTTATTTTTTTGGGTCGTTACAATGTATGCATTTTTTATTGTTATTTTGAAAGCATTTTCTTAAGAGTTTATGGACTATGTTTAGGGTCACTATGGGTTACGTATCTTTATGGCTCAAGTTGGTCTTTTATTCAGACCTAATTAATTAATTTTATGTAGGCTGTTTTAGTTATGCGACCACAATTTCCAGATGCTGTCAACGAAGAATTATCCACCCCCACCAAATGTGAAGTTCGAGCTGGTTTTAAACCACTTAAGTTTTACTTACTTAGGTGAAGAAAATTAATGAGATTTTAAAGTATAGGATATGTCGAGTCCTTAATACAGTTTCCTTTGAGGCTAGAAGTTGTAATTATGTACCTTTCATTCCTTTTTTTAAGGTCGCTGTAGAAGTTGGTCAATGTTTGTTGGAGTTGGGGGTTTTGAAGTTGTTGTGTCTGTCCATTTTAGGTAGTCGTAATTAAATTTATTCTCATTGGTTTGATTTTATTTTATTACTGAGTTTATGTATCTGAGTGAGTTATTTTGTGCATAAAGATGTAGCACAGTTTCCTACTTCTACTCATTGACTAATCGAGAGAAGAGTCTACCTTGTTTTGATACTACGGAATCGTACTTCGTCTGTAATTCCTTTTTGGATTCGGTCTTCTATTCTTTTTTTTACTGTAGCTTATCTATGTTAAATATATATTAAGTAAAGTGTTTGTGCAGTGTAATGGAGATTGTTGTGATTGTTTCTGGGATTTGTTAGCCTTAGAGGCCTGTGGAGGAGATATATAAGTATGGGTGGTGCATCAACTGTGTTTGTATCTTTTTGGTTTGAGTTAAACATGTAAACTCTTTTTTTGGATTTGTTGATTTTTGAAACCAAATTGTAACAATAGATTGAACAATATGGAAATGAAAATTTTTATCTATTTTTATGGATGAGTATCATTTGTATATCATCGGCTGTCCTATGATTTTCTATTTTACATCAATGTGGTCTTTCTTCTACTGGTTCATTATTTCGTGCCATCCATGTTTGAAATATGGGTATCATCTTCAGTTCCCTATTTGTATTTATGATTTTTGAAATTAGATGAGGCTGTCCTATTTGAAACAATTTATTCAGAAGCGATTGTTATATATTCTGTTGAGTTAGTGTTTGGATAGAGACTTACATTTCTTCTTTGTCGAATGTCAATATCTTGTTGTATTGTTTGTCCTGCAACATGGTGAGTATTGTATAAGTTGTAACAAGATTAAGTAGGAGCGATAGATTAGTTGAAATAGTTTAGTTATATATGTTTACCTCTGCATTAATGTCACATGTATATTTGCTTCGAACGGTGGTTATATCTTCATCATCTGAGACATGTATTTGGAGTTTTTTTGTTTTTATTTTTAGGTTTATGGATTAGTTTTGGTAGTACTTATATATACTAACGTGGGTCATAGTCAAAGATTTTTACCTTTCTGTTAATTTTTAAAAAATATACATTTAGTTTCGAGATATCTCAATGGATGCCGTATCCTGTAATTTGTTTGTTTCTGTATTCTGTATTCGTTTTTCTTCCTTAAAATTTAATACCACATTAACTAATTGCATGTTTTAGGCGTAATAATATACATATATGGTAGCTTAATATTAGTTTTCTTTGAACATGTTACCTGTACAATTGCGTGTTTTACTACTAATACAAATTTTGTGGGTTATTAATACAAAATTGTATTGTAATAATTTATTTTATTATTGTGAGTTAAGTTTAAAAGAGTTATTTGAAATACTCCAACTTGTGAGTAAATGTCCCCAATGTTGAATGTTTATGACATGTAAACTGCGTTTATTTTGTTATTTTAGAACGATCGAACATGAATATATTTGTTGCTTATGCACAATGTTTAAGTAAAGACTTATTACCTAAAAAAACATGTGTAATTTCGAACTCATGGATACGAAATTGTTGATGTGTCCTTATCATTGTTTAACTCATTCGATAGCAGCCTTTTAATTAACAGACTCTGAAATTTTTATATTAGAAAATACAATGACTTTTTAGGGAATTGTAATCATCAAAGGTCTGTAGACCTATAAATAGGGCAATTAAGTTTGGAATACAACCAAGTGACAATACATTCGGAGTGATAATGTGATCACACTTAAGTGTGTTGATATGGTCTACTCTTCCTAACGTTTCCAAGTAATTGGAGCATTCCTCCGTTGCCTTGCTTTGAGTTGCCATTCTCTTTGCTGTTTCTAGCTCGTTTAACACCAGATCTCTGTCGATTCTTTATATTGCATAGAGGTTGTAGTCTGTAATGATAAAATATATGATGTTTGGTGTACCTTGAACACTTTCTGTTGATTGTTGGACGGAGTTGATGAAACAGAATAGGTAGTTAATCAGCCTTTGAGAATCTGCATCTCCGATTGATGGTAATTAAGAAGCACTTCATAGTTTCTTCGATATGCTGTCTCTATGAGGATGTTACTTTGGTCTGAGTTGGGCTTTCTTATTGTCAAATGGATGCTGCTTCCGTTCGTTTATGCACCAGTTGGGTTTCTTTCATATGATAGAGTGAAGGTTGGCCATGGTGTATCTCTCATTTTTTTGGTGTTTTTTTGTTTGGTTGATGTGGTTGTTTATTTGTGTATATATTGTTGTTTTTATAAGTTTCTAAAATAGTAGCATTCAGTCGGGGCGTAGTGGTGGTGTGTCCATTATAACCGTTGATTTGTAACTGTTTGGACAATGATAATTGGTAAATGGAGAGACTAATCGGTAACAGTATTTGGTCATACGAAACATATGTCCACCTCAGCAAGAGGGAAGTGGTGGCTGGTGTTGACGTTATCATTTCTTGGGGTTAGATGTTTATCGGTTGTATATTTGAGCTTTATTTTAGGTGACTCTTCAGGGCTGGTATTTGGGCTGGATTGGTGTATGAGTTTAGAATTGTTTATATTTAGGTGCGAGTAATAATGTAACATTATTGTATTTTGTTTGTTTTTGTGTGTAGTTTGTCTAATAACTCCCATAAAATTAGTAATTTAAAGTATTAATGCCAAATTTTGTCTTCACTCAAACATTTGAAATTAATTTCAATATTAATTAGTTATGTGATGAAGAAATAAATAGAATTATATAACTTTCGGTACTATTATTTTTTTTATATATTTGAAATGAAAAAGCAGCAATAAATTGAATAAAGATAAACTGAAATTAGATTATCTTTTGATGGATTTGTATCATTAGTCTCATTCCTCCTCTTTATCTTCCATTGGGTGATATATATATATATATATATATATATATATTCTTTTGCGGCATGTTTGTTTCTTGTCATCTAAAATTCAAATTTGGAGTTCTTTTTCTGTTCCCTATTGCGTAGATTTTTTTTCAATATTGAAAAAGGCAATCATTCTTTAAAACAATAAATGTGGAATTGAAAAATAAACCAAATATTTTGTTTTTGGGTAGAGAGTTTCATTTTTTTTAAAAAGTTTTCCTTGTTTGCAAAACTTTGTCGTGTTGATTTTGTAAGAGTTTGAGATTGCAATCCGTTGTTTTCCCAGTAAGGTCTTCCTTGAATATCATTACATTGTTGTAATGGTTGATTGCTCTTTTTTTTGTTTCTGTCACTGTTTGTCTATTTCTCCATAATTGTTTTAAACTACATAATCTATATTCCTGTAAGATAGATAGAGTATTGTATGAGACGTTGTAGAGTTAAAAATTTACTATATATTGTTGTAAACTTTAATTTATAGACTTAATAACTCTTTACCTTTGTAGTAAAATGCCATGTATATTTGTCTGCAGCGTTGTTTGGACGTTCATGATCTGAAACATATAATTGCAGCATTTTGAATTTTGTTTGGTGTTTTTGAGATTGTTATCTTTGTTTTTGTAGGTCATATATATATGGACGAAGTTGTTGTTAAACATTTTTTTTCTTTATTATTCCCTTGACTTTTTCTCATTTGGTGTTAATATAGGAGATTCAAAATTCAATTGTGAATTTCGTTAAACTGGTGATTTCAAATAGTTTTTTTATTCCTTCATTTTTTATTTTTCTGATTGTTTTAATTGTTTGTTGATTTTGGCATTGTAGTATACTTATATAGTACTACAATTCTGAGTTTCTAATTTATTAATATTCTAATAAACCATGCATTTAATGTTTAGTTGTAATTGGTTATCAATTGTTATGGGTTATTTTTAATCGGTGGTTTTTTAACTTATGTTTCTAGTGAATTTATTTGATTATTCTGTGAAGAAAATATTATTACATGCATCAAAAGTTAGTAATGAAAAGAATAAAATATTAATAACTGTGTTCATCAAAAGTTAAAAAATAATTATTTTCTTTCAATGAGACCTATAGTGTTCATTCCACTGGTAATGTGAAATTTGGTATATATATTATAAAATACGGAGAAAGTGAAAAACCTCAATGGTTTGAAATTGCAATTATAAATAAAGTGTAAGAAAGAATTTTTTTGTTTTAAAAAAGATGATAGTTTTCTGAAAGAAATCGACAATTAAAAAAGATATTTAATCCATTGTGATAACACTATTTTCATGTTACAGTTTTGAATGGAGGTGGTTCCATTTTGAAGTTCAAATTTGGTATAGAACAGTTTTCTACCAAACCTATATTCGCCTGGGAACTTGAATCATTCCCTTTGTTTTTGGATCTGGAGAGGCAGTACTTGTCAATATGTTTTGCAAATTTAACTTTAGCATATTTAGTTGTAGCTGAATTAATATGTACTACTTACTTTTGTTGGTTTGCTTCATAATTCCAGCTCCTTTTTTAGTCACTGGATGTCGTGTTTGGATTTTCCTGCATCGCCCATATTATATTTATTAGCTTAGTTATATTATGAATTTGTTTTGGAAATTTTAAAATATCGGTTTCTAACCTCATTAATCCGTAAGTCCATTGTAGATTTCTTTGTATACTATGTTTTTGGCTGCTTTGTCACTGGCGTTTTCTCCTTGTACGATTGAAAATCTTTCCGGCGTTATAACCCTTGTAGTACAACATACAATTGCCCGTGTGCGAACACCGGTTTTGGCAGGTATAATAAGACTGATTTTAAACTTTGTCATTGGCTTTTGTTGATCGTCATAGCATAGCATATTCGTATTGGGAATTGACGTCTGGATAATGTGAACAGATGCATTGTGTCTGGCGGAGACAATATAATTCTTGGGATCAATACTCTGTTTCCTACATGTGTTCCAGTTATAATTTCACCCTCGATAACTCGCTTTCCCAAATTTGTTACTGTAAGCTTTGTTCCATTGCATAAACCTTCTTTTTGATTGATGTTCCTCATCAGCATGATTGGTACACCATGTTTTAGACAGATCTTATGACTTGGCAATCCAGAGAATTCCAAACTGTTAATATACTTTAGTGCATACAATATGTCGTTTGCTGCTGAGTCTGAATCTGTTTTCCCAAAGCTATCAGAGCTCAAATACTCTTTTTCCAATCCATCTGCTTTATTTATCATGTATGTGTTGATCTCAACTACTGTTTCATTCTTTGGTGTGAGTATGACCCTTTCTGTAAAATATTCTTTATTTATTTTTGAAACATCAATATTCCCATATGTTGCATCGACAATATGCTGGAGAGGGTTTCCGTCAAACGGCTTGAACTATTACTTATCGATAAGCACCATCTGTCAGTCATCCTCGTTTTACTCATCTGTTTCTGCTTTTGGGGCATTCCCTTCGCCAACTTTCAGGACCCAATTAGCGAATTCCTTGTCGGACTCTTGCAGTCTCATATTTTTAGTTAAAACAAACTTGGTGCAATATTCCCATAAATATGACTTGCGGATTGAAGTAAGGACTGTGTTAGTCGAGTACCTTGTGGAATGACAGGTAATATCTGTGTGAATATCCTCCTAAAAGCACGGTTACCCCCCCCCCCTCCCAAAAAAAAATTTATCTCTAGCTGCCGGATTGTCCACCGACATAATATCTTTTAGTATCTTGTCTAGAGCTTCGAATGTGTTCCTATGGGCCATTAATGCCTCGTCCCAGGTGATGAGATCTATTTTTATAATCAATTCTGCCATCATCGAACCTGTCTTTATATGGCATATTGTTTCCTCGGTTACGTTTAAGGGAATATTAAACTTTGAATGTGATGTCCTACCACCTGGAAGCAAGAGTGCTGCGATCCCAGAAGAAGCGATTGCTAACACAATTTTCCTCATAGATCATAGCCTTGCAAAAATTATCTTGTACAGAAATATTTTTCCAGTCCCTCCTGTCCCGTATACATAATTTGCCTAGACCATTATCGATTGATTCAAAGACTGCCTCGTAAATACTTCTTTGTTTTTCATTCATCTGGATGTATTGGGCGTCATGCTTTTCTTTTTCTTCAGCAATTTTGTACTGCATCTCCTGTTTATACAGAGTATTTCGGAGTGCATTTAGGAGCGCTGGGTCGGGAAGGGGCATCCCTTTAATCTGAAAGCGTGCGTTCGTGCTGCCGCAAAATCTTCTCAATTTCTATCAACGTATATTGTTGAATCTTCTCGTCGTCCAAGTGTAGGTTTGAATGGTTAAATGTGTTTTGCATTTTGTAGAGTATGTCCTCGCTTAAAGATCTCGAGCAATGCATCCCTAGATCCTTAGGGCTTCCCACCTGACAGTATATGAGAAATGTCACAAACATGTGTTGTAATTAAAATGGTATTGCCCATGTATTTGCTTCGTCCATCGTTTCAGGCCATTCAGCATTACTATCCAGCTAGCCTCTTGCATAATAGGCTGATTTATGATCTGGGTGGATTTGATTACCCACTGTATGCATCTCTTCGTAACTTCTTGGTCCTCTTATCTTATTGACAATGATCCTCAAGTAGTAGATATCACCTGAAGATGGATGTATCGTGATGATTATGCATATTTTTTTCCAGTCTTTCATTCGGACCATATCTTGAAGTCATTGTCCCACATAAAATATGATGGTATTTGAATGTAGGTTTATAATAGGGCCAGTTCGGATTTTATTTAGCTGTATCCATTCGGTGAACATAGTTTTCTTGATATCAAGTTTGTTGAGGAGCCTGGCTAAATTGTCTTTATCTTTCATAGTGATATTTTGTTGGCCTTCCAAATGGTTGGTTAGTTTCTGGACCAAATGTTTCCGCTTGTCGATGTGAAAGGAAAATTTTCTCCACATAGAACCACATGCTGATAAATATCAATAATCTAGGTATTCTTGTATCTCGTTTCTTTGCTTCTTTGTCAAGGTGTTTCTTTCACTGCTTGTA
Source organism: Sisymbrium altissimum (assembly GCA_900406495.1). Taxonomy (NCBI): domain Eukaryota; kingdom Viridiplantae; phylum Streptophyta; class Magnoliopsida; order Brassicales; family Brassicaceae; genus Sisymbrium; species Sisymbrium altissimum. The sequence continues at coordinate 54,284 of OVBI01000579.1, read as the reverse complement.
TATGAATCATGTCCTCTCTCAATCACTACCGTTGCTTTATCAACTACTTTACTGATATATTTTAATAAATACTTGACAGCACTCGTTCGGTTGCACCACTCCGCGTTAATGTGTGCTTGATATATATTTACAATGTCAATGTTGTGCATGATAACAAATCTGTTGTCCAGTATTGTCCCTTCCTTGACAACAAAATCTTCGTCCTTCTTTCTGCGACGGTATATTATATAGCCTGAATTTGTCTATCGATGTATGCTGAATGTACGACCGTGGGTATTTTTTTGGTACAGACCTGGTTTGCCATGCATGGAGATCGAGGTCTATCAAATCCACATGGGCCATGCATCACATGCTTAGCCACAAGTTCGTACCATTCGGGGTCTTTGAGTTTATTGGGTAGTTCGGCGGAGATAATTTCATATACATCTTTGGGGACGCTAGACCGCAAGTTAGATCGTTCAAGGTGTCCAACAGAGATCCGGCTGGATTCAGCTACTCAGTATCTGGGAGGGGACACTTTACATTGGTGGAATGGAGTTATCAAATTTAGTTCCGACTGTTATAAGTTTGCCTATGAAGATTTTCAAAGGGAGTTCACCATGAAATTCGTTTCACAGGAAGCCAAGCATGCCAATGCAAATACCTTTGAGTATCTTTCTCAAGTCATTTGGACTGTCAGGGAGTATGAGCGGAAATTCACTTGTCTGTGCAGCTTTGCTGGGACTTTCATAGCCGAGGAGGACTTGATGAGAATGTTCTTGGATGGTCTGAAAGTGGATATTCGTAACCGTTGTGCCGTGCGAGACTACACCAGCCTGATAATTTGGTTGTGGAGGTTTCAATTCATGAGGCAGGGATATTGAAGGAACATAAGCTCTTCAAAGTGATTCAGCTAAAGCTTGGTAAAACTTATTCAAGACATAGGAGGGCGTCAAAGATGTCAGGACTACCGTTGTAATATCCTCGTGTCGCCGCCATCACTTCAGAGATTACTTGCAGTGTGTTTTTCATGCGGACGATTGGGCCATGTTGCACGTAATTGTCAGTTTAAGTCAGAGTTATTTCAGTTGTGGTCACCACATTCGCATTTTCAGAGATTATCATCAGAGAGTTCAGGGGTTGCTTCTGCCACCACCCAAGCGACAAGTTATTTTCCCGAGTATTTGTTGTTGGAGACTACAAGAGAGTTGAGATTGTTATTTTTGGAGGTTGTTATGTTTGAGTATGTTATTTTTGTGGAAACCATCGCTAATGAGTAATAGGGAAAAGGAAACTAGGGCAAAACCAAAAAAGAAACAAGAAATCGAAAAGAGAATATTGCTAATTTTATTACTAGATGCGTAATGAGATGTTCAAGATTTGTAAGATGTGCTACAAGAGTAGCAATCGGGAAAATGGTCAATTCATGCCTCAATATAGATCCGCGGTCCCAATCAATACCTCAACTCATCACATGTGCCAAAACAGACCCCAACACTGGGAAAACGGTCAATTAATGCCTCAACATAGATCCGCAACCCCGATCAGTACCCCAGCTTATTATTTGTGAAAAAAGATACCCTAATTCTTTTTTTTTTTTTAATTTCATACCAGAACTAATAAAACTAGGCCAAATAATACATTGACTCTTTCCGTTAGTTAAACGTTTGATGATGCTGACCTATCCGTTAGAGTGTATTACGTATTAATCCAGTCATAAATATTCTCACATAATTAAATTATCAATTGAAATAATAAAGTTCTTTAATGAATTTTTCAAAAATAAACATAAAGTTCATCTCATTCTTCGATAGTTTCCCGACGAAAAAACCAAGAAGAAAACTAAATGTTCCGGCAACAGCCGCCGCCTTCAATGTTTTGGCCTTGAAGGTGGCGGCTGTTGCTGGAACATTTGGTTTTCTTCTTGGTTTTTTTGTCGAGAAAATCGATCTATATTTATACTAGAAAACTTTAAGTCCTAAGCAGCCAAAGTTTTGATGTGGGACTTGCGTCTTTTCCTTTTTTCCACCGTCTTTCCATTAAATCCTCGAGAATCTTCGGTAGGTCGGTTTAGGTTTTAGGTCGGTCTTTCCACCAGCTCGGCCCAACTTTCATCCTTCGTCTTCTGGTTTAGCGGTTTCCTCAGTTTATTAAAACTTTTTACGAGAACATCGATAAGTTCGCGGGAAGCTCCCGAAGACGAAGAAAGAAGAAATATTAGACAAGATGCAGGATGTTGTCCAGCTCGGCATTCCTTAGTAACAGGAACTGCCGAGCTGGTCATTCCTTCCACCATTGTCCATCCAGCTCGGCATTTGGTACTGAGGGGGATCCTCCGATGGCTTGCTGAATGCGCTCAGCTCGGCATCTTGGAAGGAGGAAGTCAGCTCGGTATTTTGGAGAGGAGAAAATGCCGAGCTGACTGCTCAGCACCACCCAGCTCGGCATCCCGCAAGAGGAAGATACCAAGCTTCCTATCCATTGCTATCCAGCTTGGTGTTTTATCCCAACGGGACAGGAGGAAGCAACCAGCTCGACATTTCTTACTGAGTGAAATGCTGAGCTGAGCACCCTCAATGCCGAGCTGATAGCATTCTGCTAGAAGTTGTGATTTTCAGGTTGCAATGGTCCAAGCCTAAAGATTTATCCTCTTTTCTCGGTTGATTAGCGAAGTTTAAGGTTTTAGATTTTCGAAGTGGTAGAGCTTATGGTAAGCGGGTACAGAGACAAAAATAAGGGAAGAGGGCTTTTCTACGTGTGAGAGAGTGGGATTTTAGTGGAGTTTAGTGGTTGAGAGGGAGCGTGGAAGGTGAGGAACATGCATTGGCTGACAGCACCCTCAAGGAACCGCATAGTTCTAAGAGGATAACTCTTTAGGCTTGGACCATTGCACCACCACTAGGCAAACGCTAGCTTTGGTGGCTCTGGATCCAAAGGAACTTTACCCACGAGAGTGGGGCTGTCTATAACAGTTTCTTTACTTAAGAACCGCCTCAAAGAAACTCTCTTTAAGAGGAGTTGAGATTTTACACCGAGAAAACCTCAGTATAAAGGAACCTCTGATCCTATAAAATCCACCAAAACTCTTCTCTTTAATATGAATCTCCACTCTAACTGCTATTATCTTGTCCTAACTGAACCACCACTTAATTATCGCTTTAAAAACCTGTCTAACCAGCTCTAACTCTTTACTTCTTTGCAATTACACTCTTACTTTTATTTCTTTGCATCCTTAATCTTGAGTGACACAAGATTATTATTCAAATTTCTAAGCTGTTATTGGTGAGCTTTTTGGTGGCTTTATCTTGGACTGATTGTGAATCCAACCCTCAGGTTGGTTCGATAACCCCCACTATACTACAAACGGTTAAAGGGGTGGGATTTGATCTAAGTGGTTGGTAAAACACCGCATTACCAAATTCGGATGTTGATACTCTTGCATTTTAGCTAACGATCATGGCATTTTCATGTAGGATTAGACCTTTGTTTCTCGATTTTTCATTTAGATAGCGTTGCATTTAGGCATAGGAATGCATTAGATTAGGATCTTGCATTTTCTAGCATATTTGGATATTTTTCCAAAAAACCTATTTACTCTTGTTTGATTTCTTTTTAAGGCCTTTGCGCCGCCAACATTAAAAGAAAGAATTGTTCTTCTTTTCTCTTCTTGTTTGCTTTTAAATATTGCTCATCAGAGCTTGAACTCATTTACTTAATGCAAGTTTAATTCAGTCTTAGTTACTTCTTTGTTATTTTTGCATCTAAATTTCTGCTTTAGTTTCTTTTCTCACCTTCTCATGAATTTGTCTCACTTCCCCATGGATTTCAAGACTTGTTCCATGAAATCTGAGTAGTTTCTCTTAGAGCTTCTTGGTGGGTTAAGGTGCAGAGGTTTCCTTAAGTCTTAAGCTTGGTCTAACTTAAAACTTGGTTCTTTCTCCCTTAGCCTCTCTTAACGCTTGCTTAAGTTTGATCTCCTTCAACATGTTTTTAAGCTCCCCTAGTGAGAGAACCCCTCCATGGGTCGTCGTTTGAACCGCTAAGGAAGATGTGGATTTCCTGAGTCCAAGACATTGGCTGTCTCAAAAGCTAGCTTTGGTGGCTCTGGATCCAAAGGGACTTTACCCACGAGAGTGGAACTGTCTATAACAGTTCCTTTACTTAAGAGCCGCCTCAAAGAAACTCTCTTTAAGAGGAGTTGAGATTTTACACCGAGTAAACCCCAGTATAAAGGAACCTCTGATCCTATAAAATCCACCAAAGCTCTTCTCTTTAATATTAATCTCCACTATAACTGTTATTATCTTGTGCTAACTGAACTACTACTTAATTATCGCTTTAATAACCTGTCTAACCAGCTCTAACACTTTACTTCTTTGTAATTGCACTCTTGCTTTTATTTCTTTGCATCTTTAATCTTGAGTGACACAAGATTATTATTCAAATCTCTAAGCTGTTATTGGTGAGCTTTTTGGTGGCTTTATCTTGGACTGATTGTGAATCCAACCCTCAGGTTGGTTCCATAACCTCCATTGTACTACAAACGGTTAAAACGGTGGGTTTTGATCTAAGTGGTTGGTAAAACACCGCATTACCGAATTGGGGTGTTGATACTCTTGCATTTTAGCTAACGATCATGGCATTTTCATGTAGGATTAGACCTTTGTTTCTCGATTTTTCATTTAGATAGCATTGCAATTAGGCATAGGAATGCATTAGATAAGATCTTGCATTTTCTAGCATATTTGGATATTTTTTCCAAGATAAAAGAAGACTTAAGGACCATGGCGATCAAATCAAGACAGCCAAAGCCATCAAAAAAAAAAAAAAGTGCAACGAGGAAAGAACATCAAGCTTACCCCGATGCAGTACCCCCCAAGTTTGCACAAGAACAGACGGCCAAAGATCCGACTTGGGGAATGCACCTTTCAAAGCGCTATGCAGCAGAACAACACCAGTGATGTCTCCTGTCCCTTCACGCGCCAACAATCGAGGCTGTCCCCTGCTCAGGCACAAGCTCCCCTCGATGTTTCCCTAGCCGTACAGATAGTGAAGCGCGCCTCCAGCTCACGCAAGAAGACAAAGCAAGCCCATCCCTGCCAAAGTGGTCCCGAGGATTGTAGGGTTTTCACCCCTTCTTTCCCCTATAAAAGCAACCCTACATCCTCAAAGGGGACATGAACAACTTTGTTACATTCCATCGCCTCCAAAAAAACCTATTTACTCTTGTTTGATTTCCTTTTAAGGCCTTTGCACCGCCAACATTAAGAGAAAGAATTTTTCTTCTTTTCTCTTCTTGTTTGTTTTTAAATATTGCTCATTAGAGTTTGAACTTATTTACTTAATGCAAGTTTAATTCAGTCTTATTTACTTTTTTGTTATTTTTGCATCTAAATTTCTGCTTTAGTTTCTTTTCTCACCTTCTCATGAACTTGTCTCACTTCCCCATGGATTTTGAGACTTGTTCTTTGAAATCTGAGTAGTTTCTCTTAGAGCTTCTTGGTGGGTTAAGGTGAAGAGGTGTCCTTAAGTCTTAAGCTCGGTTTTACTTAAAACTCGCTTCTTTCTCCCTTAGCCTCTCTTAACGCTTGCTTAAGCTTGATCTGCTTCAGCATGTTTTTAAGCTCCCCTAGTGAGAGAACCACTCCATGGGTCGTAGTTTGAACCGCTAAGGAAGATGTGGGTTACCTGAGCCCAAGACATTGACTGTCTCAAGGAACCACATAGTTCGAAGAGGATAACTCTTTAGGCTTGGACCATTGCACAACCACTAGGCAAAAGCTAGCTTTGTTGGCTCTGGATCCAAAGGGACTTTACCCATGAGAGTAGAACTGTCTATAACAGTTCTTTTACTGAAGAACCGCCTCAAAGAAACTCTCTTTAAGAGGAGTTGAGATTTTACACCAAGCAGACCCCATTATAAAGGAACCTCTGATCCTATAAAATCCACCAAAGCTCTTCTCTTTAATATTAATCTCCATTCTAACTGCTATTATCTTGTGCTAACTGAACCACCACTTAATTATCGCTTTAAAAACCTGTCTAACCAGCTTTAACTCTTTACTTCTTTGTAATTGCATTCTTGCTTTTATTTCTTTGCATCCTTAATCTTGAGTGACACAAGATTATTGTTCAAATCTCTAACCTGATATTGGTGAGCCTTTTGGTGGCTTTATCTTGGACTGATTGTGAATCCATCCCTCAGGTTGGTTCGATAACCTCCACTATACTACAAACGGTTAACGTGGTGGGATTTGATCTAAGTGGTTGGTAAAACACCGCATTACCAAATTGGGGTGTTGATACTCTTTCATTTTAGCTAACGATCATGGCATCTAAGTGGTTGGTAAAACACAGCATTACCATTATCCCTCCGAACGAACCCCCAAAGATGTACATCTTCGGAAAGGTTGCCCAGAGAGGTTTCAGGGTAAGGACGTTTATTAATGTTGTGGCGTCGTTTTCTTATTTACCGACTTAACCTTTTGTTTTGTCTTTTCTAGCTCCTTTCCCATGTAACTCACATGACCAGCAATTACGAGACGGAGACCTCGTATTGGACTCAGCAAGCTGAGGAGTCCAGAAAGATTGCTGAGGAGAAATCCGCGGAAGCTTCCCGTCTGATGAACGAATTTGAGGAAGCCAAAGTCGCTCATGCTAAGGAGCTGGACCGTGTGAGGGCCGAGCTGCTCCGGGTGAGGGACGAGTACGAGAGAAAAATGCTGAAGGCTTTCGAGCTAGAGCGGGCATCCCTCGTGAAAAAGTATCGTCGCAAGGGTGACAGCGCAAGGGCTTTGGTGAGCCACATCGAGGAGGCCAGAGAGGAGCTCATCCTTTCGGAGACAGTGGCCTATAACCCGGAGCTTTATGCTTTGTTCGAATCTGGGGATAAACCCAAAATCGCAAAGTATAAGGACGAGCTGCTCGACGGAAGGTCAAGATTTTCCGAGACAAAGGTGGACTTTGAGCGGATGATGACTACGCTCAAGAGCTACCTGGTTGCCTCTCCCCAAGCGCAGACGCTTAGTCTGATCTTTGGAGAGGACTCGATGCTCAAGGCCGCGAGTGAGGTTGGGGTCTCTAACCTTTCAAGATCAAACGAGGGTGATCCAGAATTCGGCGAGTTTGTTTCCCGTTTTATCTCGGCGAATGATCGCGACTAAGGTGACCCTCTCCCTATGTTATATATTGGTCTTGTTAGCCATTAATATCCTTATCTGTATATGTATGCTCTTTGTGTGGGCTTTGTTGCTTGCCGGGCTTTGTCCCGATGTCTGTATCTAACTTTACCTTTAATATGCATTGAGCTATCTATTCTAGTGCCCGTTTTAGTTTTGAGCAAGATAGGATTTCAAATGTTTGCTGTGGGAGAGCGGAGTAGTTTGAGGTGTCTTACTCCCTCGTGTCTTCCTTAGCGTTTATGGGATGCCGAGAAGCGTTATAGTAGTTGCGATGCTTTGAGCGTTTGATATTTTGTCAGTAAAGACTTGTCATGCTTTTATTAGAAGAGAATATGTTTGTGTTTTTCGTATGGAGTGTTGATGAGATTATGCCAGCGTTGCTAGGAAGTGCTTTATCTGGGCTTACGATAGCTTAGTGTTATGCGTTTGTCTGATTTTAGGGGACGCGAATAGTCTTCGGCTTACCTCCCCGTTTTTCGACGTTTTCAAACACTTTATAATCTCGTTTAGTGGTGTACTAGATTGTGTTTCCGAGATGTTGAGACCAATGTGCTGAGGTTGGCGCTTGCTGGGTTGGTGAGTTTGCAGTGAGGGTTAAGGCAGTGCGAGTCTGTAACATGCTGGCATGCCCCTCTCAAATTCAAAGACATCGTCCAGGATATACCTCTCGGATGTTAGGTTAGGATATACCTAACCTTCTCTTGTTTAGCACGCTTCTATATTCACGGACGTTTCTGAACCTTTTCTCCGTATAGGAGGTCGGGTTGATGACAAGTTTCATCCATTGGGGCCAGCAATGGTCGCAAAAGGTTTCGGTGAAACCGGTTTCCTTTTCTTCGTAGGTTTACGTGTCGCGTTGTGGATATCGGGAACAATATCAACGTGTTTGCTTAGTTTTTCAGAACTGATCCGAGAGTTCCGTTTTTAAATGATCATCTCTGGGAATTGAGAGTTGGAAATCCTTTATTACTAGGAATTTGGAACTTTGTTTCGAAGCTAAGAACTTTTCGAAGATCCGGAAGCCTTTTCGGCTTTTTCAAGCCTTCTGGGTTCAGAATTTTCGTAGAAATTCGAAACTTCTTTTAAGCTCGGAACTCTTTGTGCTCTTGTGCTCAGAATTTTTGGAACTCATTGATTCCTTTTGATCGAAGCGTCAAAGTTTTCGATTTTTTGGATTCTCAGAACTGTCTATGATAGCATGAATGGTGATGAGTGTGTATACACTCCCACTCCCCCCTTTTTGTTTTAAGAGGGACAGTTGTACCTTTCCGAAGATTGGTTGCCTACGTACCTCTTTCGAGGATCAAGTCTTCTCATAGTTCAGTTGGTTTTGGATACGCTTTTTTCCGGCATTTTCTCGAGTCATTCAGAGTCTAGACTCGAGCTAATGGCGCTTATTTGGAGCTAAGATGGAGATTAAATCTCTATGTTCTGAACCTGGGATGGTTCGGATGCATCCTTTGATGCCTCGGAGCCAGTTGTGGAAGTTTCAGCTTCCTGCCTTGATGGTGTTGTCTCTTTATTAGAAACTACTATCAGAGTTTCTTTCCTAGGAGTTTGACTTGCTGATTTCATCTAGGTCCGTTTGGGAGGCGCCTCGTTACTGATCTAGAGTTTCTGGAATTTGTGTTCTGCTAAGAAACAAACTTGGGATTCCTTTTGATTTCCCCAAACAGTTTTTATGCCTGTTTTCGTAGGAAATTTGAGGCATAGATGGTAGGTGAAGGGGATAGCTTACATTGAGTTAATTCAAGGGATCCCCATGATAACATTGTAGATGGCTGAATGGTCAGCCACTACGATGTTGACGACTTTGGTAACCCCTCCTCCCTTGACAGGGAATCGGATGTTAACTAAAGTCATAGAGGTTTCGCCCGTAAATCCCGTCACAGGTTTGGGGACGGATTCGATTTTGGAGAAATCGATATTCATTCTTCGGAGAGTTTCTCGGCAAATAACATCGACTGAACTCCCAGTATCGACCAGGATCCTAGCGACATCAATTTCACTTATTGCCAGTTGGAAGACGAGTGGATCGTTGTGTGGATACTGAATTTCGGCTGCATCCTCTTCCTCGAAGGTGATCTGGAAGTTATCCCGCGGTACAGGTTGCGGCCAGTTGGTGACGGTTTCTGCCTGGCGTTGGTAAGCCTTGATGGCAAAAGTTGTGTCTGGGCAGTATTGTGATCCACCCATGATTATATGAATTTTTTGCCGGCTGTTTGGTCCAGCGGGATTTTCAGTCCGTCTTCCGCGTTTTGGAGTTTCCTAGTTAGACCTCTCCGGGGTCTGACTAGGTTCTTCCTCAGCGACTTCTTCGTCGCTCCTCTCGCGGACTTCCATCACGAGAAACTTGGCTACATCACCAAGTTCTTCAGTTAGGAGCTTTTGTGTTAGTTTGCTCCAAGGATGCCGCAATTCAGGGTCGAATGGCCGTGTCCCTTATGATGGTCGTAGTAGGCGTTTTGATCGTAGGTGGAGCTGTTGCGAGTCCAGGTATTTGAGTTCTTTCCTCGTCCAGCTCATGATTGAGGTATGGGTGATCCACGGGGGAATGGCCCCATCCCTAGTTGGTAGTTATGAGCGCCTTCCTTTGTTTTTGAAGTTCATATACTTCTTTTTGGTTGAAGTGCTGGGAGCTGAGGATGTGTTATTGCTAGGGGATTTAGGCCGGAGCTTCCGTTCATTTGCTCGGATATCCTCCTCGAGCTTGACAAAGCCTAAAGCTCGATGGAGAGCATCTTGGATGGTTGGCGGCGTATTGAGCGTCATATCCTCTCGGAAACGCGTATCATACCACAACGATCTCTTAAGTGCTTCGACTGTAGCTCTGTCGCTGACTCCATCGATCCTCGAGACTACGGCTTTGAATCGCTCAAAGAAGTTCTTGATGGATAAGTTCTGGCCTTGAGTGATTGTCCAAAGGTCAGCATCCGAGGTCTGCTGATTTATGGACATCGAATACTATTTGAGGAAAGCCTTCGAGAGCTATGAGAAGCTGTCGATGGAGTTCCTCTCGAGTTTCGAGAACCATTCCAAGGCATCGCCTTTGAGGTTTTCGACGAACAAGAGGCAGTATCCTGCATCCTCTTCATCCTTTTTGAATCTTACATGTCTCATGGCTATCCAAAAAGATGTTTAGTGGGCCTTGGGATCGGTATTCCAATCATAGGGTCAGATTTTCACCTTCCCAGGATCGGATAGCTTTGCTACGGTTATGCGATCCATGAATGGCGTCTTTTGAGATTATTCGAGGACGCGATCAATCTCAGGTGCAGCCCTTATCGTGCGATGGACTTGAGACTTGACCATCCTCATCTCACCGGCTGCTTAGTCGAGCCTTTTACGTAATTCATCGATCTCGCTTTTTATGGTGGCTTGCTGGAGATCGTCTTTTTGCTCTTGCAAGATAGCAAGCTCTTCTTCCATCAGATCATTCTAATGATCTGAGAGGTTCTCCTCGCCCTCGGGCAGATCACCATTATGTTGATCATCCGGAGAGGGATTTTCCTCAGTGCGTGTTGCATCGGTAAGGACGCTTGATGCAGTCGTGTTCCCATATCGTCGGATCGGGGGTGGACTCGTAGGGTTGATCCTACGCGTTGACAGAGTTTTTTCCGTGTTACGATGTGGATCACGCCTCAGAGATCTATGACCTACCGGGGTTGCAAAGTCGAGACGCATTCCTCGAAGGGGATTGGCTCTGGATTCAGCTTCCTTGTGGAGGTTTTCCATATGTTGGTTCAAAGAATTATTGAGTTTTGCTTACTCCTCGTTCTTCTTTAGTAAATCTTCGAGAGAGGATCGAAGTTGTGCAATCAGGGTTGCGGTATCCTCCTCTCTGTTTCCTGCTCCGGACAAATTAAGATCCTTCGGGATTACTCCTTCAGCTGCCATGAGGTTTGATCAAGGGATTTTCGCATTTGAGAGTAAAGATTTCTCACTACCCTCTTTCTAGCGCCAAACTGTGGGTACCGAGATTCACCTCAATGTATTTGTGGAAATGTGAGGAACCGAGAATCTTGAGAGAGAAGGCGAAAGTAAGAGAGAGAGATCGGAAAAGGAAACTAGGGAAAAACCGAAAAGGAAACAAGAAATCAAAAAGAGAATATTGCTAATTTTATTGCTAGATGCATAATGAGATGTTTAAGATGTGTAACATGTGTTACAAGAGTAGAAATCGATCTATATTTATACTAGACAACTTTAAGTCCTAAGCAGACAAAGTTTTGATGTGGGACTTGCGTCTTCTCCTTTTTTCCACCGTATTTCCATTAAATCCTCGAGAATCTTCCAGAATCTTTGGTAGGTCGGTTTTGGTTTTAGGTCGGTCGAAGAATCGCGACTTTTCTCGGTTTTTCGGACAAATCGCTCGGGAAACAGGACGATCAGCTGGACATTCAGGAGAATGTCAGCCAGATCGGCATTTCTGGCTGGACAGAATGCCGAACTGGTCAGTTTACCTCCAAAATGCCGACCTGACATCATTCTGCTCGATAAATCTCGAGTTTTATCGGTTTTTCGGATAAACCGCTCGGAAAACAGGACGATCAGCCGGACATTCAGAGGAATGTCAGCCAGCTTGGCATTTCTGGCTGGACAGCATGCCGAGCTGGTCAGGTTACCTCCAAAATGCCGAGCTGACAGTGTTCCGCTCAAAGAGTCGCGATTTTTATCGGTTTTTCGGGAAAATCTCTCGAAAACTAGCTTTTCGTATCTTTTTCGCGAAGTTATCGACAAAAAAGTTTGAGGAGAGTTATTTTCCGAATATCGATCTTCTTTTCCGAAAATGTCCAAATGTGGAAGGTTATTCCGATTTCGAACATTTTAGTCGTTAATTTCGGAAATGTGGGTTTGGACCCCAACAACAATTTTTTGTAATTTGTTTTGTTTTTATTCATAAAGAATAAATAAAACAAAATATTCAATATTTTTTTCAGATTTCTCTTGGAATGATAGTAATCTTGATTAGTAAACTAAATATATTATTTGGATAACATATAGAAAATCAAATTACTAATTATGTAGGATTTTGTTATTGTAAAATATTTTTTCATATTACACATTGAGTAATTATTTTTCTACAATTTATGCCCATGAAATCGTAGAGGTGAAAATCCTAATATTTCTATAATTACCCACTTTAGTTTTTTAAAATTTTTTTAGGGGAATTTTATCCTGCCCAATAGAATAATCAAAATGTTAATAGTTTTCAATTTAAGTTTTTTATTGAAATATTATATGTTAATTTTATTTAAGTTAAATACTGTTGGACAATAAGAGTAATTTTTTTTTTGTAAATTCAGTTCTGTACTGTATTTTTAAATATGCAAACCTTGGATAAGGTATTTTCTGTTAAACCTTTGGTTTATTTTTGTTTAGCCTTGGTGGAGAAGCAGATGATGTGTCTTCCACAAACAGCAGTTTATGTTTTCAAGGTTAATCTCGGATTAGTTATATTATTTTCGATATGATGTTGTGATCTGAACCGGGTTTTTTCTGGTATTTTGGAAATATTTATGGTTAAATTTATGGCGGTTTGAGATTTACTGGGATGACATTCCTTAGCACATTTGGAACGAACCATAAGGAGACGTATGTGACCACTCTACTTTATCTCCTCATATGCTATTTCGATCGGACGAAAGGCACGATAGCATATGGTTTAGATGTTGTGCATTAGACTGGTTTTCGTTTTACTGAGGACTGAATCTTCAAATTAAGATGTACAGTTTGCTAATATGATTTGTTTCTTTCTCGTCTGCCATTTAACAGGCCAATATTTCATAATAGGTTGTTTAAGGTAACATTAAGTGATTTTAGAGTGTGTAATTGATTGTTTTCGCCTAAATGGATGTGTTGGTGGGTAAATAGAATATCATAGAAGCAAGTAAAAGAAAATTTTATAATCTCTACAATATTATTTGAGAGGTCACTTTCAAAAAAAATACTCTCAAAAAACGTTTTACTTACAATTTAGGCCATTTACTTCTCAAACAAAAAGTGTTTGGTAATAGGTTTAGTAAGGGTTAAAACCGACTTCAAAATACTGAGTCAACTCAGTTCGAATCGACCCGATCTAAAAACCATTAAAAACAGGCGGATCTTTAAATTACTTAAATCAAACCGGTCAAAACTAATCGATAATTCTATTGGTTTGGACTTTCTATTAAATTAGTTACCTGTTTTATTTTACTTATTTTAGATATATACTATATTTTGGAGACGGGCATTGATTCAAAAATCTTTGAAAATTTATGCTAGACAAGCATTTATGTTAATTCAACTTCATCCAGGAAATCTGCACGAAATAGAAACAATAACAAAATATTACTTTTTAGAAACTCGGGAAAAAATGAATATAAATCTCAATTTGGGAGTTTAAATTAAAAACTGATAAATCTCGGCTAACCATTTTGGAAACACCTAAAAGATCTACATACCTTAACTAACATTCAAATATTTCATTAGCTTAATTCATATGTGCTTCTAACAACTATCTCCTAAGATCTTCTATTATTTTCAAATGTGAAAATTGACAATAGCTTCGCAGTCAATCTTTCATTTAAAAATATATTCGCTTCTAAACCCTAATCTACTTTATATTGTATAAATACTATATGGATTATCAATACTCTCCCAACAAAAAAACGTACCTCACAAGCACTAAATTGAAAATGGCTCATCCTCTTCTAATAGATCTTTTGAAGAACATCAATCGAATGGTAAGTCAATGATACCATTTTTTGCCTTATTCCCATATTTAAACCATTCATGACAGGGGACAAAAGCAGAGCATATTGTTTGGTAAGTTTTACTCATAAAAGTTTCAGATCAGTTTTGTTTTAATTTGAAATTTCAAAGTTTTTATAATGATGTCTTATCTTTAAATTCATTTCCAGATAGTCTTGAAGTGTGAATGTTCGAGACGTGGCTATCAAACCAACCAGGAAGAATTTAGTTTGAACTAAAAGATTTCAAGCCTCTCAAAAGGCTAGAAATGAGAGAATCATTTGTTTAGTTAGATTTGTGAAAATAAGAGAATTCAGAGGTAAATTATACATTCCCATACTATTTTTATGAACTTTTTTACCTATCTCTCATCACACGTATATATACCAATCTTAATCATTTGAATTCTTTTTTTTTCAAGTGTTCATAGTGTTTCACATGCATATATCTCTACCGAGATCAACATTCATGATTTGATAACTATGGTTTATTACTCATAATCTAACAGTGCTCTGTAAAGTATGATTACAGGTTTGAGGAAAATTCCAAAAAGTAGAGAAAACAATCCAGAAAAGTATATTAATAAATGTAAACAGGGAAAGAGACGTATACAAAGCATTTTACCATGGGATAGAAAGTATGTTTTTTCTTAGTCCCAATAAACTTGCAGGTAAGAACTTAAAAAAGAGAAAGAAATTCAAAGAGATAAACTTACACACTTAACATTTCAGTCACACTGGTTGACAAGAAATTTTAAAGCATCAGGAACTTCTGCAATGATAAGAAAAAAAATCATAAGTAAAACATTCATAAGAAACTTGCAAGTTGCAACAGAGAAAAAAATGTGTAACCACTTGAAATGATGATATCATTCAAAGGAATAGACACAAAAGAATAAGAGACTGCGTCAGCTGAAACTTGAAGTGGGTGGAATACTTAGACATGTTATCTTTGTCGAAATCAAGTGTGTCGATGAGAAAATATAAAGACGGTTCATATTATAACTTAGCTGACTTGAACATAGAAACCGAACAGAGAAAAAAAAAACCAATTATAACCTGCAACTAAAAAAGAGCTAACGCACGTTCACTGCAACTGCGACCGAGCTAATTGATCATTGATTGCTTCGACAAATGCTCCATAATATTTTTTTTTTCCTGCCCTATGAGAAGACGGTGTTAGTATATGTATAACATATCATAAGAGCTTTTCTTGATAAGGATACTGAGGCCAAGAAAATATACCAGAAATAAGAGTTCTTGCTTGATTTATGAGCTGTTCACTGCATAATATGAGGGGAGACGATCAATTAATTAGAAGCCACGAGAAGATTGCTATTAAATCATTAGGCTTCAATCGATTAACCCAATAATACCCAATAAACAACAACAACAAAAACAATGTTCTCATGTTGTTCGCTCAGTTTGGTAAAAGATAACGCGGCAGAAAAACTAGAATTTGAATCTAAGTTAGAGCAGAAAAGCATGACCCAGCTTCTGGTACCTTCCATCTTCTCGGACAAGAGCATGAAGCTTTATTTCTCCTCCGTTCTTCTTTTTTTTTTTTTATGGGATTTCATCTTTGTATTGCTTACGAATATGAAGCTGTGGTCACGATTAGTAGAATCGTGTTTGATGACTATTGCAGGGATCTTTGCATCATCTTCTTCTTCGTGTTTGAAGATAAGAAACAAATAGAGAGTAAATTGAATATCAATCCTATACAATTTTCCAGAAATTATAGCATGCACAATCACAAGGATTAAGAAAAGTTTAGAAAAAGTAGAAACAGATCCAGAAGGTTTTCAACAGTATAAGATAAACTAAAGGTTGAAATTTTTTCTTACGATAATCTTACCTTTACCGTTTTTTATTTTATTTGGGCCAGTTATTTTTACCATCATCTTACACAAGTTATATCCATTTGGGCCATTTTCTTTACAGATCTAACATAAGCCCACAATAGTTACTAAACAAAATTCAGCTCAAGCACATATTTTTCCAAAACAAAATTCTAAGAAACTAAAAAAAAAAGTAAAAAAAAAAAGGCTTCTCCCCGCGGAGAAGCGGGTCAGTTACTGGGTATAGAGTCAATGTGAATCAGTTAGTTTCCATATGTTGCCGTAAATTCCAATTTATGATTTCTCAGTTTTGAGTAATCACAAAGGAGAAGAAAAGAGGAGAGAGTAATATGTTGATGGGAAAATGAGAAAGTATGCAGCATTGAAAGAAATATTGTTGTTTTGTTTTTATTTAATCCATATGTATAGTCAACTTATTTTAACTATTTGATAATTGGTTGGTTTACATTTGAAGTCGGTTTAAATATCGGATTGCTTCTTCTTATATTGTTTTGTGAAGCTCGCTAATTATATCCAATCGTAACATTCTACTGAAACCATTACAGATATTGAGAAACAAAATTTTAATGCTCTAAACAGAAAGAGAAAAAATGGTACTTGTTTTTAAGAAGTTAAGAACCAAAACAAAATTAAGAAAAAAAAAATTGTTTTCGGTAATAAAAGTAAGAAAGGTGAGGTTTGTAATGGTTTTGAATATGAGTCTAAGCTTTTAAGTCTTGAGTCGCGGGCATTTTGAGTTCGGCTCTGTGGTTTCGTCAGAGCCGTCGGCAGGTTTGCTTTCATTCTCACTCCCGAAATCTTTGCATGTTGAACTTTTCACAGTAGGGGGATTTGTCTCCGCAGCTTCAGGTTGGTTGTTCATCTCAACATCACCAAATTCTTGTTCCTTGATTATCTTAGTTAGTGTGAATGTTTGTCTATATACACGAAAGTTGTATTCCGAGACTTTCACTCCAAATTTGTGAGTTTGACAAATCATTTGAGATAATCCTTCTGGTAGTGACACCTCTTGTCCTTCTACTATTTCATCATTATAAGGTGTTGTTGTTGTCTGAGATGTTGCTGGAAAATAGAATATTAGTTACCTCGACATATTCATCCATAAGTTCTACAGCTTTTCTCCCAATAAGATCAGCTGCTGCCTCATCCAGAAACACGAAAGTCGATTCAGTCTCTTAATCGTGCACCAAAAACTCCAACCGGTACTTGGGAAGATGAGACAAATAGTTGTTTAGTGGTAAAAAGATGTGGTGTCAAAAATAATTAACTTGTTCATTGAACCAAACATAGACCAAACATTTGCTTAAACGGATGCATAATTGTCGTATGTAATGAATGAGTTTTCAAACTATAACATATAAAATAAAAATATGTGTATTTGCGCATTAGACTTTGTCAACATAGAAACGTAGAAAGTAGTTAATCTTATTTGATAACTCTCATGACATTTGCATTGTTGCATTTTTTGCACACCAATGTTGAAGAGCCTTTGGTTACTTTTGTGTTGCAGTCTATGCAGTCAAGGTAGTACCACCCATACTCATGTTTGATGTCATTGAAATAGTTGCAATGCAGGGGAAGATGGCCTTATGTTGATATAAATTAATGGTGATGACAAATTTATATGTCACTTTTTGGGATTTGAAGTGGTTGAATGTACCTGGGGAACTTATTTCTTTACAAAACTCAAAATTTCAGAAATGGTGAGTGTTTCCGCCTTTGTAACCTGTTATGCATCGACAGTGACAGCATCAGTAGGATGACCTTTGAGCCTGCAAGCATAGTATATAGGAGGGTGTGAGTTTAATATTTGTTAGTAAGGCGATTAATTCATCGTTTAGATATTTCATACCATGTTAGATATTCTCTTGTTGGAAAGACTTTTGAATCCAAGAATACTCGCGAGGATGACATGGAGGCAAGAGACACTTCCTGTTTGAGGGTCATTTCATGAAGGAGATTATACTGATTTTTTAATACTAAGCTACAAAATCATGTACCAACACATCCATAGTGAGTGAGTTGGACTTTAGTTTGAAAGGTACAACTTATTTTTTAACATGAATGCATACCCTATTTTTAAGCGCCTACAGAAGTTAATTAAAAAAGAATCGATACTAATACAGAGTAAAGTGGGTGAAATATAATTGTACTGGAAAGCCTGAAAATACGTCTATAGCAAATGTTATTATTGTCACAGCTTATTGATAGTTTATAAGCATAAAGGTATTGAATGAATCAAGCTTATTTCTATAACTCAACTACGGAAACATGTTTGTTTTTAAATGCTATAGAGATAGAGTTCCTTCACCTCCAGTTTTTTCAGGATTGACTGTGGTGACCAGAATCACCGCTGGGATTGTATCACTTGCTCTGAATTTCTTCATGAATTCTGCAGTGGTGTGGTCCCATAGATACAAAATACGAAATTAGTCAGTGTTATTTCGAGTTCTAAAACCATTTTTCGAAGACGAATGTAAGATTGGTCACTCTTTAGGCTAGAGGTAGACTGAAATTCGCTCCTTCTATGCACCACTGAAAATGTCAATTTGAGGGTTTTGTTGGAGATTCTGTCCGTTTATCAGTTTGAGGTGGCCTACTATATACGCAAGACACAAGAAAACTATTACTTATTTTTTGTACCAAAGCTCCATAAACCACTAAAAATATCGCTATGGTTGTGAGATATACCATGGAGATTACCCCTCCTATCACAGTTGTTCTCAAATTCTTCATAGGATTGAAACCTGAATCTTTGTGGCTCTATGATGATATTTTGATCTGTCAGTTCTGACAAAGAGGAGCTGTCAGTGAAACAGATTGTGAACTTGTGGTTAGTCAGTCTATACATGTCTTTGTTTAGGGTAGAATAGAAGTTGGTGAGACTGTAGATGAAGTTAGCTTTGAGTTAGCCATCGAATCTTCCAATTCGGTTAGGTGCAGTGAAACCTTGGATGACAGTTGACTGAAATGGTAGGTGCATGTGTTAGATGGAGCTATTTTATTGACTATTAGTAAATCATAAATGAGAAACCGAGAACAACAAAGCATGATAACAAAATAAACCACAAACCGTAAAAATACATGCGTGAAATCTATTTATTTTTCGTGTTTCTGCATTTAGATTAGCAAAGACAAAGTAAATAAACTCAAAAGACCTCTAATATATGATTTTGTTCCCCATGAATGGTAAGATAAGTACCAAATTATAAATAGTTCACGTATTGAGATTATCAAACACAAAGTAAATAAACGCTATAGTCATCTAATCTATGTGATCGTACCCCATGAATGGCAGACTAAGCACTGGAATATAATTAGCTGACATAGCTACACAAATATTTCAAATGCAGCCGGTTTGTGAATATCATTCTAAGATGTTAGAGGAAATAAATTCAAGATTGTCTTTCAAAGCTTTCCTAACAAATAAAAAATTAAAGCAAGCGCGACACTAAATATCAGTCACCTATCAGGCAATACCAAATTAAAAACTCCAAAACAAGTGCAACTACTATCAATTGCATTTGTGGAATCTAACTAAATCAACCAAAGAGACACATAGCTAAGACATCTAAGTCATCGCAAAAACAGTTTATAGGATAACCTAGACGATTAGTATGGGAGACTAAAAATATACCTGTTCGTCAATAAGAAGGAGCTTGAGGCCGATTAGTAGACCATCTTTGGTTGGATTGCGTGCCTCCCAACAAATGGATCAACTGGAAGACCAGTTTCTCTTCGGACAGGCCGTATTGGATTGCGTTAAAAGGAATGGCCATTTGAGATGTGAAGGGAGATGCAGAAGATTTGAAGCTCTTCTTTGTCATGGCTGCGATGGTTTGAATTGAAGGGGTATGAGGTGTGAACAAGCTACTCAATTGATGAATCATATTTATAATTGCGTTAAAGAGTCGAGTGAAGGCTTTTACTCTGCGATTTATTGTAGCATAACAGGAGAAGAAGGTGGGAGGAGGGGGTCTGTTGAGTTTCTTTTTCGTAACGGCTATGATATCGATTCAGTTCCACGGTGAGGCGGTCGTAGGAATGATGAACGAAAAAAATGGGATCGAAAGTGAAAAGGAAGAAGGTCACACAGTGTGTGAGAAAAAAAAAATCGTGAGCCGGTTAGGTTTCGATTTTGGAAATGTGTCATAACTGGACCTGAATACTTTCTACTCTCAAATTTGTTTATGAAAGCTTCGTAACAACATTTTTATTTTTTTGCTTTGATTTGGTAATGATAATTTGATGTTTTTGGACAAAAATTACCAAAAAATTCTTTAGTTTTAAAAATTATAGAACGACACATTTTATTGAATAATTTATAGGCGAGATTTGATTGGTGAAGAATAATGAGTGGATTAAACGGTGAGATAGAGACCCTAACAAATTAGAGAATAAATCATTTTTAAGAAGACAATTGTCAGTATATATATATTAATTTTATTATTAGATTTAATTATACTATTTTAAAATAATATTATTTTTAAAAAAATTATAAACTAAAAATATTTTATTAATTAATAATTTAATTACTTTTAAAAGTCAGAACCGAAGTTTTATTGTATGTAATTGTTTGTAAGTATTTATTTTATATATTTTTTAGATTCTATATAATAAATAAAAACGGTTAAATGTAGACCTTTAGATGAAAAGAGGAACCATGATCTTAGCACCGACACATGTATAAGCGTCGCAGTGGATAAATACCCACCCACGATTTTCTTGATTTTCGTTACTCGCTCTTTGCGAACGCACTAAGCAAGGAAAGGGAGAGAGATTAAGCTGCGTGACCTATACAGATAGCGAGAGAAAGGGAGAGATTAGCAAGAAGAAGAACAACAACTTCCTCTCCTGGATCTGACTTCATTCAAGATCTCAGAACCTGGATCTGCTTCAGGTTTGCTCTTTCTTTCTCTCGAATCTCCGAGATCTGTCTTTCTTTTGATTTGGTATATTCGTTTCGTGTTAACATTTAGTTGATATTATTGCGTTTATGATCCGTTGAGATCTGATCTATATGACATTAATTCTGAATCTCGTTATTACGACGCATCATCGTTGTTTGTTGCCTTGATCTTATATTTTATGCATGAACATTTGGATTTCGGATCTTTACAATGTTTGCTCATTAAACATATAATGAAGTGTGGGAAAGTGATTGCTAACTTGAGAAAGGATTGTTTTTTCTTTTGTTAGGAAGGAAAAATGTTTGGTGTGTATAGAGTTTTCGTCTTGCTGGTGTTTGTTAGTCAGCTATGCAATGGATTCTACTTACCAGGGAGTTATATGCACACATATTCAAACGGAGATTCAATCTTAGCGAAAGTCAATTCCTTGACATCTATAGAAACTGAGCTTCCTTTCAGTTTCTATAGTCTTCCTTACTGCAAACCACTTGAAGGTATCAAGAAAAGTGCTGAGAATCTTGGTGAGCTTCTTATGGGTGATCAGATTGATAACTCTGCGTATAGATTTCGTATGAACACCAATGAGTCTCTTTATCTTTGCACCACTAGTCCTCTCAATGAGCATGAGGTCAAGCTCTTGAAACAGAGGACGAGGGAGTTGTATCAAGTGAATATGATTCTTGATAACTTGCCTGCTTTGAGATTCGCTAAACAGAATGGGGTTACCATTCAGTGGACTGGGTACCCTGTTGGATATTCACCACCTAACAGCAATGATGATTACATTATTAATCACCTTAAGTTTAAGGTTTTGGTTCATGAGTATGAAGGTAATGTCATGGAGGTTATTGGTACTGGGGAAGAAGGTATGGGTGTCATCTCTGAAGCTGATAAGAAGAAGGCCCTGGGGTATGAGATAGTTGGATTTGAGGTTATTCCGTGCAGTGTGAAGTACGATGCTGAGAAAATGACGAAACTTCACATGTATGACCCTGTTCCTTCAGTTAACTGTCCATTGGAGCTTGACAAAGCCCAGATCATTAAAGAACATGAGAGGATAACCTTCACTTATGAAGTCGAGTTTGTTAGGAGTGAGACAAGATGGCCATCAAGATGGGATGCGTATTTGAAAATGGAAGGTGCTCGTGTCCATTGGTTCTCTATTCTGAACTCGCTTATGGTAATATTCTTTCTCGCCGGTATAGTCTTTGTCATATTCCTGAGGACAGTGAGAAGGGATCTGACAAAGTACGAGGAACTCGACAAGGAAGCGCAGGCACAGATGAATGAAGAGCTCTCTGGATGGAAACTTGTTGTAGGAGATGTGTTCAGAGAACCAGAGTTGTCAAAGCTTCTATGCATTATGGTGGGAGATGGTGTTAGGATTACAGGGATGGCTGTTGTCACGATTGTTTTCGCTGCACTTGGATTCATGTCGCCAGCTTCAAGAGGAATGTTACTAACCGGGATGATTATTCTCTATCTTTTCTTGGGTATTGCTGCTGGGTACGCTGGTGTTCGGCTCTGGAGAACGGTTAAAGGAACTTCAGAAGGATGGAGATCACTTTCCTGGTCCATCGCATGCTTCTTCCCGGGTATTGCTTTTGTTATACTAACAGTGTTGAACTTCCTTCTCTGGAGCAGCAACAGCACTGGCGCCATCCCGATATCACTTTACTTTGAGCTCTTAGCTCTCTGGTTCTGCATCTCGGTTCCGCTCACCTTGTTTGGAGGATTCCTAGGCACACGAGCAGAAGCAATTCAGTTTCCAGTGAGAACCAACCAGATTCCAAGAGAAATCCCAGAACGTAAATACCCGTCATGGCTTCTCGTCCTTGGAGCAGGAACACTTCCTTTTGGAACTCTGTTCATAGAACTCTTCTTCATCTTCTCCAGCATTTGGTTAGGCAGATTTTACTACGTCTTTGGGTTCTTACTCATAGTCCTGCTGCTCTTAGTAGTTGTGTGTGCAGAAGTATCAGTGGTCTTGACCTACATGCACCTCTGCGTCGAAGATTGGAGATGGTGGTGGAAAGCCTTCTTCGCATCTGGTTCAGTCGCGCTGTATGTCTTTGCTTACTCCATCAACTATTTGGTCTTTGATCTGCAAAGTCTGAGCGGACCGGTCTCCGCTATGCTTTACATTGGTTACTCTCTGCTTATGGCCATTGCAATCATGCTCGCTACGGGAACCATTGGCTTCCTCACTTCCTTTTACTTCGTCCACTATCTGTTTTCCTCTGTCAAAATCGATTGATACTTGACAAGAAAATCTCAGCCGTTGAATGTTTGCTTTATTCTAGAGCAATTTTTCTGGTGTTGTTATTTTTTTGTCAGTAATAGACTTGTAGAGTCCACTATTTTACATGTTTCTTTTTTTCTCTCTAAATTTTCGGACCTGTATTACCGTTATATGTTCTTTTTTTTTTTTTCCCTTACAATCCGACCTCTTATGTTTTTGTTCTGGACTTTGAGTAGAAATAAAAGATACCGTATTTCTGCTTCTTTTTTTCTTTTTTATCCCAAGTCTTCTGTTGTTTTTGGTTTAAAGTATTCTATTCTGTTGACCTTGTATTTTTGTGAAGTCTCGTGTTTCTGGAAATGACTTGGACAATCAAGATAAACAAGGTATATATCATTGACCTTTTTACTGTTTTTTTCTAGATATTAACTCTTACAGTTAAATACTAAAAAGGTTTTATAATAATGTACATCAATATGGTATTATGTTCTTTGAAAAAAAGATGTTGATTGGAGAAACATAAATCAATTTCTTTGACATGTGTATTTCGAAATAATAATGTCATCTCCAGCTTCACATTGGCAACACAGTTGCTTGAATTCCAGATGAGAAATCAAACAAGTTCAACAGTTATTTAGAATTGTCAACTACATGGTAGATTTCATATATGACCTAGCGAATCTTAACTTATTCTTCTCAACGCAACTCAAAAAAGATGTTCATCTATTAAACCAACAATGTATAGAAAATTAAGAATGCATAAAAGCAGTAAAGAAACTCAAACAAGTTCTAAAACACTTCCAATATTAAAGATTCCATCTAAAAGAAAAAGAATCATACAAACAGATACAAGTGATTACTCAACCCAAAAAAGAATCCAACATTAAAAAATTTGATTCAGTTTGGTCAACCGAATGTTCACAACATAAATTGGAGACATTGATAACATGATGGTCAAATCTATCAAATTGCCTTTTCACATTAATCACTTACAGGAATATTTTGCTTTATTAAATACAGGAATATTTCGCTTTATTAATTACGTTCGGAATGAATTTAAATTATGCAAAGTGGTCACCATCATTTTAGAGAATTTTTGGGGGTACATAGTGACCAAAAGAGGGATTGAAGCAAATTATGTCTAGGTCAACCCATTTTTTGGAATGCCATCTCCGAAGACAAATCAAGAGGTCCAATGGCTGACAAGGAGGATTGTCGTCTTCCAGCGATTTATATGGAACTCAAACGACAAATTTCTACGTTTCTCCCACCTTTTGAAAGACAATACAATTTGAAAGGAACGAAGAATGCGAGAATGCCATTCACGTATTAAAGAAATACCTTACAAAGCCACTAATTATTTACAAACCCTTATATGAAAAACCTTTGCATCTCTACATAGCTGTCTCCCCCACCAGTCTTAGGAGTGCTAGTATGAGATAATCAAGGTGAATAGAAACCGGGTTTTTATGTATGAAAAAATCTGGTAAACGCGAAACTAAGGTATTGAATCGCAGAAAAAATGATCTTGGTTGTAGTGGTTTCAGCGTAGAAAATGAGGCCATATTTCTAATCACACCTAATAATTATAATGACAACTCAGTTACTATGCACAATTTATATGGAATAAAGAAGTCTCGAAGATTAGTGGTATGGGTATTTAACATCATCTACTACTATATAGAATATCAAGCCCAAATTGTAATCAAGTTAGCCTCCGAAGTTTCATGGGTGTTGTCTCTTGGCTTCCACAGTGGTATGCATACTCAGGCAATTTTTGAGAGTATGTATGCACCGGTATTACTTTTCTTGTCCGCATAGGATGCATTTGCTAACTATAATTGGGTATGAGTTTTCGTCATGATGTTCATAGGAAATGTAACATGGAGAATATTGTCTCGTCCAAAATTTCTTACGTTCTCTTTATCCATCTTCCTAACTCGGATACTTATCTTTACTTGGTAGCATCAAACACTTCTAACTTCTGATTTATACCTTGTTTTCACAATTATGGACCGCCTGTGGGTTTGATGATCTTTCCGGCAGGAGCCACCATGTACTGTTGTGGTGGTTCCTTGGCCATAGATAAGGTCTTGACATCTAATAGACGTTACCATTTTTCTTTCTTATTGTTCATAGTGAGGGGAATAATCGTCTATCCCCCTCATTTTAACACTAATTATTTTTGGATGTTTTTTTGGGTCGTTTTACCGGGGTTTTTGGTGTTGCCAGTAGGAAATTTTGTTTATTCCAAGAGGAAGAGGCTTTCTCTGTTTCTCATCTTGGAATATGGAAAGAGACGTTTAGAGGGCGAACGTGACTCCGCCTCTTCCCAAGTTTTCCTCCCTCGAGGAGCTCATGAACCACTGTATTAAGAGTGACTTTACTCCCGGTAAGGTTGAGTTCCCTGCCTTCATCCATCATCTTAAGGGAGATGAAAAGAGGGAATGCGAAGAGTTTGTCGCCAATGTAAGCATTTATTTGAGTGAATCTGCCGTTTTGTTCCAGTACTTTCTGACCATGCTCTCCCCTTCTCTTTGTCAGATCAAGATGATGCATAGTGTCAAGTGCTGCAGGCAACAGGTACTTAGGATGAAAATGATGAAGCTCGACGAGGAGATCTCCAGGTCCGAGGCTTGGATTCAGACGCTGGAATCCTCTTTCATGCTATGGGAAGGATTTGGCGTAGAAGTGATTACCCCTATCCCCGAGAGCTTCAAACGCTTCATGCGAGACTTGATGGCCTTTGACAAACTTTCGGTGTTATCGGACGATGGCATTTCTTCCGAGGAGGGGATCACAGTTGGATCTTCCTCCGAGGAAAGGAAGGAAACAATGAAAAACCACTAATCTTAGCTGTTTTAATTGTATATACATATTTTGTGGAAAGAGATAGAGCTTCCCTTTTTATATAAGAACTCTTTATTTGTGGAAGCATGTATTAATGGATTGATTTAGTGCGCTATTTTTATGACTTTTCTTAATCTTCGAGATTCAGGTTACCGGAAATTAATTCTCTAATCCTCTTGAATGACTACTTCTTTTTCAAAAAAAAACAAAGGAAACTTCTTAATTAAAGCACCCAAATTTGGCCAAGTGGGCCTAATACAAAGTTTGAGCTTGTTGCGAGACAGTCCTGTTACTCCCATATTTATCCCGATGTCAAAAAGATCGACTTTTGAGGTGGTGGGTCAATAGAGCTTGCTTGCCAGCTTGGATGGACCAGTTGCTGATGAATCACATGCTCCAACACCGGTGCTTCATCTGGGAGGAATTACCTCAATCTCTCGATGAGGATGGTCAATGACCTTCCCAACGAGGAGCGGGCCGTGACCATTGAATTTATGAATAAGGTGAGTTGTTAGCCTTGGTACCTTTTTGATGGTTTTGAGTAGTTTAACTGCCTCCTTTTGGTGACAGCTTCTTAAACGCTACAGGGAAATGAAGCAGGAAAGGGAGAATCTCCAGCGGAACCTTAAGAAGATAAACCGGCGTGCTCTTGATAATCATCGAAAAATTTGCGTTCTCGAAGCTCATCCTTCATAATGGATGGATCTAGACTTCGAGGAATTTTGGGGCCCGATACCGGACGTCATGCCGCTTGTGATTGATTTTTGGCTGGCAAATGCATTTAAACCACTTCGCAGATGCTTTAAATAATGCTACTTCCTTGACCAGTATTTGGACAGTTCGCTCGGTGAGGCGAGCTTTTATTTTTATTTGTGTGTTTGTTTCGTGGTCAAGCTTCTTTTCCTCTGTTTTCTTTGAGCGTTCAATAAATAAAACGAAAATGGGATTTTATTTTATTTAAGTGGCTGAACTTGTAAAAATAAGCTGTNNNNTGAGGTTATTCCAAGGTCGTTGGACCGGATTACCTTCTAAATCTTCAAGTCAGTAGACCCTACCTCGAACCGTTTTGGTTATTCGATAAAGACCATCCCAATTGATTCCAAGTTCTCCGGCACTGTCTTCGAGAAATTTGCGTTCTCGAAGCTCATCCTTCATAATGGATGGATCTAGACTTCGAGGAATTTTGGGGCCCGATACCGGACGTCATGCCACTTGTGATTGATTTTTGGCTGGCAAATGCATTTAAACCACTTCGCAGATGCNCAGTATTTGGACAGTTCGCTCGGTGAGGCGAGCTTTTATTTTTATTTGTGTATTTGTTTCGTGGTCAAGCTTCTTTTCCTCTGTTTTCTTTGAGCGTTCAATAAATAAAACAAAAATGGGATTTTATTTTATTTAAGTGGCTGAACTTGTAAAAATAAGCTGTCTACTTATGACTGGGATCAAGCCAAAACGTAGTTCGTTGAAGAAGGAAATACAAGACTCAAGTTTAGAGTTTCTTGAGGTTATTCCAAGGTCGTTGGACCGGATTACCTTCTAAATCTTCAAGTCGGTAGACCCTACCTCGAACCGTTTTGGTTATTCGATAAAGACCATCCCAATTGATTCCAAGTTCTCCGGCACTGTCTTCTCTGGTGTTGTCGAAAAAACATCTTAGGACCAAGTTACCTTCAAACAAGGGTCGGCTTTTCAACTTGGAGTTGTAATACCGAGCAGTTGCCTGTTGATAGTTTTGAAGCCGGATCAGAGCATGGTCTCTCCATTCTTCAATCGTATGGAGTGCATCTTCCATCATGGTGGAGTTGAGTTCTTCATGCGCTGGTGCCTCGATCCACCGAAGTTCAGATACGTACAGCTCGGATAGAACGAAAGCTTCAACTCCTTACACGAGAGAGAATAAGGTCTCTCTAGTGGCATGGCGAGGTGAAGCGCGATAAGCCCATAATACTGACTGGAGCTCACCATACCATCCTCTTTTTTTTTGCTTATGCGCTTTTTAAGACTATTTATGATAGTCTTGTTTGCGGCCTCGGCCTGCTTATTTCCGTGCAAGTATAGAGGTATGTAATAGATTAGCTTGATTCTCCATGATGAACAAAAATCCTCATAATCATGAGAGATAAACTAATGACCGTTGTCCGTGACGATCTCAAATGGGACTCCGTAGTGGCAGATGATGTTCTTCCATAGAAAAGTTCTGACGACGGAGTCTTTAATGCTTACATACGCTTCGACCCTGATCCATTTTGAGAAATAGTCGGTTAGGACGAGGAGATATTGCACTCCCCCCACCCCTTTTGATCGATGCAGTCACCCAACTATGTCCATTGATCACCGCATAAAAGGGTAAGGTAATGATATTTGAAGACAAGATCTCTCAAGGTTGATGGATGAGGGGAGCATGGAACTGGCACTTCTTGCGACGTTTAGCGTACTGGATGCAATCTGTTATCATGGTTAGCCAAAAGTATACCTGTCGTTTGATTTTGAAAGCCATGGCCCATCATGATGAGTGGCCTCTGCAGAGTCCTTGATGTATATTGTTCATCACGATCTCAGTCTCGGGTCCGTAGATACATAGTAGATAAGGATTGTTTACCCTCTTATATATAAGGATCCTTTAATCAAACAATACTTTTCCCTGGTGATTTTGAGTTTGCGGTCTAACCATTTGTCCAAAAAGAGTACACCACTTAGAATATAATTGTTTATTAGATCCCTCCAATCAGCCCCCCAATCACCAAGAGAAATATTTTTGGGGTATAAGAACTCTCCTAGCTCCGGATCTGGTGGTTAAACCAGCTCCATTTCTTTTTTATAACTTGTCATCTCGGGTTTGTCTTCTAGTGTTGCCGTGTCGACGTTCGGGGTACCCTACTTGCCAGCACTCTGGGGTGTTGCCGATTATTAGCTTTGTTTGACCCCCTTGAGTGCTTGGGAATGGGTGATGGCTAGGACATCGGACTTGGGGGTGATGCTCAGACTTGAGATGCATTCAAGCGGTATAACGCGCTTCAGGTTCAGATCCAATGTTGAGGCAAGAGCCACTTAAGCATCGGCCAAGGTGTTTTCTCCTCGTGGAATGCGCACAAGGTCAAAAACTTTGAAATATGAGGCTGCCACTTTGACCAGATCTAGGTAGGCCTCCATTCTTAGATCTTTAGCCTCATAATTCCCTTGGAACTGATTTACAACTAGTTGGGAGTCGCAGTGCACGACGACGCCCCTATAGCAAGTGCGAGTCGTAGGCCAGCTATCAAGGCTTTGTACTCAGCCTCGTTATTTGACGCCAAAAAGTACTCTAATAGACTCTTCCTGGATCTCCGACGTGGGAGTCTCGGGACAGATGCCAATCTCAGAGCCATGCTTCGACGATGATCCGTTGACATATATCTTCCAGACTTTTTCTCCACACTTCATCGCTTCCCGTTGAGATTGACAGCTCCGTGAGGAAGTCGGCTAGAATTTATGCTGTCATGTTAGTGCGGTTATTATACTCTATATCGTACTCGCTGAGTTCGATAGTCCAATTAGCTAATCGTCCTGACTGGCTAGGCCCGTGCAGAACGCTTCGCAGTGGTAGATGACTTCAATGGAATGAGATTGAAATTAGGGACGTAACTTACGAGCAGAGGTTACTACTACGAGTGCGAGCTTCTCCATCATTGGGCAGTGTGTCTCCGGATCGGTGAGTGCCTTACTAACGTAGTAGATCGACTTTTGTTCACCTTGATCTTTGTGCACGATGACTCTACTGACCGCTTGGGCAGAAACTGACATGTAGATGTACAATTTTCTTCAGCTTCCGGCTTCGATAGGATCGGCAGCATTGATAGATAGGCTTTGAGCTGACTGAACGCCTTTTTGCACTCCTCATCCCATTTGAAATGCTTGTTGCCTTTGAGCATCTAATCGAATGACAAGCATTTCTCAGTTGACCTTGAAATGAATCAGTTCAAGCCCGCCATCCCGATGAGTCGTTGGACCTCCTTGATGTTCTTCGGTAACGGCATTGTGAGTAATACGTTGACTTGGCTGGGGTTTGTTTCTACCCCTCGCTTTGTCACAATGTAACCAAGGAACTCGCAGGAGGGGACCTAGAAGTACACTTGGCAGGGTTTAGCTTCATGCCATAGGAGTTTAGAATGCTAAACCACTGATCCAAATGCGTGATATGATTGTATTGATGTAATGATTTAACAAGTATGTCGTCTATGTAGACTTCCATGGTTTGACCCAAGTGCTTGTTAAACATTTTGTTCACCAGGCGCTGATAGGTAGCGCCAACGTTCTTCAACCCGAAGGACATGACCCTATAGCAGTAGATACCACGATTGGTTATGAAGGAAGTCTTCTCCTAATCGTCTGGATTCATCATGAGATGATTGTAGCCGAGAAGGTGTCCATAAACGTCAGGAGCTTATGACTCGCAGTGGACTCCTACACGGCGACCTCGAAGAAGAGATATACATGTATTTACCACCAGGATACGCTCCAAAAGAGGGGGAGATTCTGCCAACGAGACCAGTTTTTCGTTTAATCAAATACCTTTATGGCCTTAAGCAAGCTTCCCGACAATGGTTTTATAAGTCTTATGGTGTCCTCATCTCCTATGGCTTTACTCAATCTTTTGCGAATACCACTCTCTTTGTTAAGCTGGTACAGAATATTTGGGTCTCCTTGTTTATGTGGATGATATCCTTCTTATCAGTAACTCAGATTCTTCAGTAGTTGAGTTGAAAACCTTCATAGCGAAGACATCTAAGATAACATATTTGGGGGTCTTATGCTATTTTCTTGGGTTAGAAGTTGCTCGTTCTGTATAAAGAATCTCCATATGCCAGAGAAAGTATACTCTGGAACTGCTTGAAGAATTTGGTTTCCTCGGTGGCAAACCGATATCAACTCCAATGGAACTTAATCTATAGCTCAGTGAAGTTGTTGGTGACCCCATTCTGGATCGCTTCCACTACCGCAAGCTCATTGGTAATCTGATTTACTTAACAGTCACTCGTCCTGATATCTACTATGCAATGAATAAGTTAAGCCAGTACATGGATAGTCCACGGGAACCACACTTGGAAGCTGCTCACCGCATTCTTTGTTACTTAAAGACAAATCTCGGTCAAGGAATTTTTACTCTGCTAAGTCTACTCTTACTCTCTGGCCTTTCGCAGATGCAGATTGGGGAAATTGCTTAGATACAAGGCATTCAATATCTGATCAATGTGTATTCCTTGGAGATTCCTTGGTGTACTGGAAATCGAAGAAAAAAGACGTCGTGAGTCAAAGCTCAGCAGAAGCCGAATACAGAAGCATGGCTAAAGCAACAACATAACTAATTTGGATTCATTCTTTGCTTCAGGATTTGAAGATTGAATTGGCTGATACAATTTTCCTGTATTATGATAGTCAGAGTACGATCCACATTGCCAAGAACTATGTCTTCCATGAACGCACAAAGCACGTAGAAAGGGATTGTCATGTCGTTCGAGAATGTGTTGTGTCTGGTTTCCTCAAAACGCTTCATGTTCGCACTCAACATCAATTCACCAATCTCCTCACCAAACCACTCCCCGCTGTTCAGTTCAAGTATCTTCTATCCAAGATGGGAATTCATCATCTGTTTTCTCCAACTTGAGGGGGGGGGGGAATATCAGATGATATAGATGTTGGTTATGTACTGGTTATCAAACTTGGTTTATTTTGACTTGGTTTAGTATTTCATCTTCTTTGTATTTAAAGCTAAGATATTGTTTGTTATTGAATTAATGAAACTTAAACTTTAATAATCACAAACTCGTTATCTGAAAAGTAACTACCGATGGGACACTCTCAAACGACCGATTTAACACAAACAAACCACTGATTATGTTTTCTGAATACCTTTTTCAATGACTGAATCCTTTTAGATTTCAAATTTAAGAAAGTTACAATATGCAGTTATACTTATATTTAGCAAGCTTTTACAATGTTAACTAAAAAATTCAGGCAAACCCAGGATAGTTATTGTTATATCATATATTATGAAATTTTATTTTATCACTTAAGATTGTTGTTCATTCAAAGAAGAAGAATATTTGAATTTGATAACAATTGTTTAAGTTTCATTTTAAAATTTGCAGATATGAATTAACTTTTTAAAAGGTTTCTAAAAGAAAGAGACAACATCAATGTTTCACATTTGAAAATTGCATGTACCAGATAAACCATATAGGGGAGCATTTTAGAAGATCGATTTCCAGACAAAAGGAGCTAGACATTCCTCTGGTTCATCAACCCACTAGAGGTAAATCTAATTTGTGATTACTATTAATATAATTGATATTATGGTATTGGTATAAATAATTCAACTATATGTGCAGATATTGGCGTTTGAATGTATCCTAGGTTTGAATGCGGAGTATCAAAAACCAGATGAAAGAGACATAAGTGACGAGTGCCCAAGAATGTGCAAACGGCAGTTCATGAAGACTGATACAGCTGGTTTTAGTTTGGAGGAAATCTATAATACGGTTAGAGATACAAAGGTATGTATTAATATTACTAATAATTCGAGTTATATTATTATTTATAGCAAAATGGTTTTTTTATTTTTAGGATATCACAAGTGTTTTGGTCCCCACGGAAGGAGAGGTCAGGCTGCTGTCCAAGATCTTGGATGAAAATGATATGTCTAACCTGGAGGTTATGGATGATAATGATCATAATGACCCTATTGTTGACGGCTGGAACAAGCCATTGATGGGCGAAAAAGTGAAGTTATGGTGGGAAGATTTATATAAGGAGGATATTGAATCCCGAGCTACACTTGTTGAAGAAGAAGTACCAGGTGAGCGAGTTGAACCAGAAAGGCTAGTTGAGCGAGTTGAACCAGAAGAGCCAGTTGAGCGAGTTGTACTGGAGCCAGTGCATAGGAACAAGGAGGTGGCTTGAGAGAAGAGATTAAGTTGATGATGGAGTTGATGATAAAGCCAATGGAGGATGGTCTTTAGGCGGTTGTGAAGCAAGTTCAGCTTATGATTGAAAGGCTGGTAATTGTGGAAAAAGAGATGAATCCAAGAGTATTTATAGATTATCAGGATGATTATGAGCTTCAGGAATATTTTGAAATCGGTTTACCATCACAAGGTAAATTTCTATCCATGGAATACCAGTTGTACTAGTCTTGGTTGTGGTAGTTATATTAGTCTGACAATTTAGTTATGCTACTTGTACTGGTAATAATTGTGCTAGTTGTACTAGTCTGACACTTTAGTTGTGCTAGATGTAGCAGTAATAGTTGTGCTAATTGTACTAGTCTGAAACTTTAGTTGTGCTAATATCGGTAATAGTTGTGGTATTTGTTCTAGTCTGACATTTTAGTTGTGCTAGTTGTACTAATCTGACATTTTAATTGTGTAGATGAGGCTGCCGAGAAGGAGGCTGCAGAGAAGGATGCAGCTGAGAAAGAGGTTGATGTGAAAGAGGCAGCTGAGAAGGATGCAGCCGAGAAGGATGCAGCCGAGAAGGATGCAGCCGAGAAGAAGGCAGCCGAGAAGGAGGCTGCAGAGAAAGAGGCAGCCGAGAAGGAGGCTGCAGAGAAGGAGGAAGCTGAGAAGGAAGCTGCAGAGAAAGAGACTGCAAAGAAAAAAGCAGCTGAAAAGGAGGCTGCAGAGAAAAACACTGCAGACAAAGAAGTAGATGAAATGGAGGCTGAAGAGGAAGAGGCTGCAGAGAATGAGGCAGCTGAGATAGAAACAGCTGAAAAGGAGGCCGCCGAGAAGAAGGTAGCCAATAAGGACGCGGCAGAGAAAGAGGAATCTGAGAAAGAAGCAGCTGAAAAGGAGGCTGTAGAGAAAGAGGAAGCTGATAAGGAGGCGGCACACACAACGGATAAGGAGGCTGCAGATAAGATTTTCAGTTAGAAATGGGGTTTGGTTTTCATTAACTTTATTTTTTCTACTTTTTCTTTTGATTTTCTTTTCAACTAAATTGATTTGATTATCTTTGGTAGGTAGAGATGGTGAAGTTCGAACTCCTACGAAGGTGAAAATCAACAAAAGACCTAGTATTCAATCCCAAGCAGCAAAAAAATTGATTAAGAAAATTAATAGGAGTAGGACTCCTACACCTAAAAGAAGCTGCAATCATTTAAGATTTGTGAAGTCACTTCATGTTAGTATGAAAAAATGATGATTGTGGTTGTTGTAAACTTAGGATGATTATTATGTGTTGAATTTTATGTTTTGTTTTTAAATGTTGAATTTAGACTGAATTAAAATATGATGTTTTACAACGATATAGGTACAACTATAAATTTTTGGTACAACTATAGGTACAAGTATAAATATTAGTACAACTGGATTAAAACATGGTGTTTTAAAACAAAATAGATACAACTATGAATATTAGTACAACTAAAACTATTACGTACAGCTGAATTCAAAACGTGCACGCCAACAAATAAACAAAAATAATAAAAAAAGGTCGTGTGCGCTGACTTTTTCATCAAGGAGTTGTACTTTTTTTAGTTATACCATTTGTCAACAGAGTTGTATTTTGGTTCCTTTTAAGTTTAATCAGTTGTAACATATTTTATATTAATATTTCTTAGTTGTACTTATAACATTTAGAATATAAACTACATTTAGCATAAAAACATGTGTAAAAATAGTATCCATACAGTTTTCATGTTAGTATAGTTAATTTTCTAAAACTAACTTTAAAAATGTAAGACATTTCATGTAAATATAAAATGATCATATAACAAATTTCAAAACTTTTAACTTCGTTATATAGTTAATGTAAAATAAAAATATTTTTATGGCATATTTCTTGTGAAATATATTTACAACTGTTATTTTAAATCATTTTTCTAACATTCTAGTTAATACAGTTGTACTCAAACGTATGGAATTGTACGAGTTGTTCTAGTTGTACCAAAATGTAGCAGATTTTCAAAAGCAGACTTATTTGTACGTAGTTGAACATGTTGTACCGAGTCGTACCTTACATAAAAAACACAAGTAAGTCTTACAAAGTAACAAAAACACAAATAACATCCTAAGAAATTACACAAAACACAAATAACATCCACAAGGCAAACACAATCAGCATTCCGAGATTTCACCTTCACTAGATGGGTATCCAAACCAAGGACGATTGAGATTCTTCTTCTTGTTACGAGGTTTTTCAATGGATGGGTGTCTAGTCACTTGTACTCTGCCTTTCTTCTTCACATATGTTTAAGTAGAATCTAGAATCTAGAATCTAGAATCTAGAATCTCCTGTGAAATACTCCAAGTAGAATGATGAGGTACTAGATAAATAGTCTTGTAATACGCTAATGTCCGGTGCTCCATCCAATAATATTTGGAGCAAAAATCACGTATATCAATCTCCACAATTGTGTTTTCTGTAATCCAGTTGATAGCAGCTACGACATGCACACATGAATATCTGTCAATGTCGGAATGCTTACAGCTGCAAGTTTTCTTTGTCAAATCAACCAAATATCCTATCCCATCAGCACCAATCACTTTGTACTCAGGCAAAAACTATTCAACTCATAGAAATTTAACAACTTTGCAACCGGACCCATGTTGTGCAATTCATTATGCACATGCGACACCAATGCTTGTGTCTGTTGCATTTCAGTATATTTCTTATGATATCTGTTAAACCACTCAATAATCTTTTCCAAAATCACATCAATCATTGGTAGTAGCGACAGCTTCCTTACACCTAACAGAACACTGTTCATTGATTCAATACAATTAGTGGTGTCTATGTTGTATCTCTCTCCTGTAAAATGGCTTCTGCCCATCTACTCACATTAACACTCTCATCTAGATATTTACCAGTAGCATGATACCTATCTCTAAAATCAGTGTAGTGACGATGGAACTCAGACTCTTCATAAAGTTTAGCGCATTCTGTAAACTTCATTGCACATATGTCTTTCCTAATGCCAAAAACCACCCCTTTAACATTTTGTGACAAATGAACTATGCAATATCCATGTGCAGACTTTGGATATACCTCGTATACTGTCTTTATAATGCTTTGATTTCTATCAGAAACAAAAACAATCTATGGATCATCCGAAATTTGTGTTTTCAACATATCCAAAAACCACCTCCAACTATCATCTTTCTCACCATCAACCACACCGAAAGCAAGAGGATAACACTGTCGATCTGGGTCTTGAGCACAAGCAATAACAAGCACTCTCACCATTTACATTCTTCAGGTGAGTTTCATCAATGATGATGACTTTTCTCATGGTTTTAAACCCTTCAATGCAAGCTCCCAAAGCAATGAAGAGATACATAAACCTTTTTTTCTCATCCACTTTCACTTTTGTCACTGTACCAGGATTTATCTTCTCTAACATGTACAAGTAAGAAAGAAGCATATAGAAACACTCATCTGGACTACCACACACATCACTAGCAGCTTGCATTCTCACTCTCCAAGCTGTAGAATATGAAACGGAAACACCAAGTCTTCTTTGAACCAAGACAACAAGATCTTTTGCGGTTGGAGTTTTGAATGAACCCGGGTAATCTTCATGGAGCATAGAGGCAACCAAACGTTGTGTGCCTTTCTTTTTTTACTTTTGGCTGTAACCATCTCCAACCGAGAGCATGTATGCATCTTCTGATATGTACTAACCGAGAATATATTTGAATTCTTAGGCTTTGAAACTCTCAAGTGCCATTTGCAACCAACTCCATGACATTTTAGCACATATACCATAGGTCTCAACATGACTAAATGAGTCTCAAAACATTGCTGATGCATGCATTTTTCCACCAGATCTCTCACTTCGTCCTTAATTCTAAAATTTTGACCTAATCACTCATTCAAACCATTTTCCCGTTCAACATTTACAATCTCTGCTGGTTCAACAGGTGTAATGTCAACATCACTAGAGTTATACATATAAGAATTATCCATGTCACGATCATCATCTACTTTACTATCACCAGCTGCACTATCTCAAATATGAGGAATAATCGCCAACTCACCAGCTGCACTAATATCAACATCATCTACTCTAGCATCACCAGCTATAAAAATACCATCACTTTGAAGATCCATATTTGCAAGAAGATACTGATTACTCTGGTTTTTGGATGCAATTTCAGTGAACTCCACATGCAGAAGACTCCTACACTGATCTTGATTAACTTCCATCAGATATGCTAGCACATCTTTATCATCCAAGATATATGATGGACTTTTAGGATGCACAATCAGTGGAATATAACTCAGCTGAAGCTTCGTCGTAGCTGCATCTACCACAATCTTCCTACATATTCTATCTACCAACCGAGAATAAGTGACATCTTCCAAAACTCCTTTTCATCATAATACTAAAAATCTTACGATCTTTCTGATTCCATACCACTTTATCTACCTCAGAATAATATGTACTATAATCAAAATGTATGACCGTGCCACAAATACTATCTATTGTCCCCTGAAAACGAACAATAAACATCATTACCACAGCTAAGTTATGCCATTTATACTAGTTGTACCATTCATACTATTTTTATATTAAACAAGTCGTACTAGTTATGCTAATTGTATTACTGAATAGTATGACCATTTGGACTACTCGTCCCATTGACATTATTTGTACCCCTAAAATATTCGTACTAATTATTCTAATTGTACTAATACAGAGTTATACCTTTTGGACCGGTTGTTTTAATTGGACCCACTACCACGTAATACCAATTATACTAATTGTACCCGTTGTTTCAGTTGTGCCATTTGTACTAGTTGTCCTATCATCCCTTTCAACTAAGAATTCAAAATTCAAGTTATACAATCTGTAGATTATCAAAATTTACATGCTATTGAATGTTATTAAACTTCGAAAACAAGCTAAATCGACCAAAAACGGATCACAAATCATCAAACAATTGAATCCCAAAATAGTATCTCAGTTAACCAAAAGGAGAGATGTATACAAGTAAATTGGAGAGAATGGAGAAGAAGAAGAGAAGGGAGAGAGAAGAAGAACAAACTTTAACTTCACAAAAGAAAAGGGACAATTTGGACACAGAAGGAGATTTTTTTTTTCAGGGAGAAATCTTCGAAGCCGTACACACTCGAGATCTGTCGGAAACGAAGAAACAACAAACGAGGAATGGGATCCAATATTTCCCACATATCCTCTTATTTTTTTGAATTGTTTTATTAAAAATTTAAATAAGAAAAAAAGAATTTATTAATAATATAAATGATTTTTCATATTTAGGAGGTCCATATAGATTAAAAATGGACTATAAAGATTTTTGACTTTCCTAAAGGTTCATATTAGATTTTGATTCGTTTCAGAGTTGAAAATTTTAGTAAAATTATTATTAAAAAATTATTATTTTACATTATATATTAACATTTTATATCTTATTATATAATGTATCAATATTTAAAGTTAGTAACTCACAAGATCATTACAAGTGGCAATCTGATGATTTAAGATATTGACATGTGTCAAAATACGTTTTATTTGTTAAATTCTTAAAATTATAAAAGAATAAAAAAACTCGAAAATCACAAATTTAGAAAAATTATCTCATTTATTAATAACTAAAAAAGGAAAATCAAAAAAGTAAATTATAAAGCAAAAAGGATTAAAAGTTTTGTCAAAAAAGAAAAGTTTTTTTCCAGAAAAAAAAAAGATTTTCAAAAAAGATTTATAAACGAAAAATGATTTAAAGAATTTTCTATTTCTAAAAAATCATAAATTCTAGAAAAATAGAAATAATCACCCTTATATAAAGCAATCTATTCTATCATAATTTTTCATCAAACACAAAAATACAATCCTAAAAATTCGATCATACGCTAAGAGTTACGAGAAATATCATCCACTTTCTAATACATTTTATTTGTTAAATTCTTAAAATTATAACAAAATAAAAAAAAAACCTATAAGAAAAATAGAAATCAACTATTTGGGGTTTATGATTTCATTAGAATTTAAATATATGATCGATATTAATATGTTAATATAAATTATTTCATTAGAATTTGTTATTTTGTGTGACTATGTTTTTAAAGATTGATTTTTAATGTAAATTTTTTAAAAATTGTAGAATATAAACATCATAATCTTTTAAGGATGTTTACGAATTTATTTATTAATAAATTATATTTAGTTTTAAATAATATAATATTTAAAATCAGCCTAATTTTATTATTAATTTTTTTTTTACTTTTTACCCGGCTATTAGACGGATTCTGATCTACTTAAAAATAAAATCCGGGCAATAATACTAGTTACAATATAAGCCGAAGTTACAAACACCTCAGTTTTTCCCTATGCAGGGGCGATAATACTAGTTACAATATAACTCAGTTTGAGGGAGGGCGGGGTGTACCTACACAGAAACTATGTAAACT
Source organism: Sisymbrium altissimum (assembly GCA_900406495.1). NCBI lineage: Eukaryota > Viridiplantae > Streptophyta > Magnoliopsida > Brassicales > Brassicaceae > Sisymbrium > Sisymbrium altissimum. The sequence goes on along the minus strand of OVBI01000579.1, from coordinate 15,122 downwards.
GGCTCTTTACACACGGAACTTTGACCTCCTACTTTAGCTACACAAAAATCTTTTTATGATTTTGAACCACACAAAAACTTGTATTCGAGTTATAACCACATATCCGTTAATTTTTGACGGATTCCGTCTAATCCATACTTAAACCAGATAAAAATCAATCTTAAACCAAATGACGATTAATTAAACCGTATTGCGTATAATTTTATTGGTTTCTCGTCGAAACCAAAACCGAAATAAATTGATTTTAACCAAAACTCCTAAATCAAAAAACCCCCAAATCGATTTTACTCTCTCCTCTTTCACAAACCCTAATTCGAAAAATCTCAAATCGATTTTGCTGTCATTTCAAAAACCTTCAAATCGATCCCAACCTTTCTTCGGTTTCTGGTTGTGGAAGTCGAAATTGAAGAAGCAGCGACAATGAGGTATATTTCTTGCTCCTTATTTTTGAATAGCGAAAGTTTGGGTATTTGGGTTTTTCAAGAGAATTTGTTCGAGTTTGGTGCTTCGATTCTGGGTTGTTGATGCTTTCTTAGCTTGGTTAGGGATTAAGATATGAATTTACTTGTAGATATAGATTTATTAGGGATTAAGGTTGTATAATTTTGGGTCTTCGAAATGTAATAAAAAAGAAACAAACATGCTTTTTTCTTTTTTCTTCTCTATGTTCGTGTTGTTATGCATATTGGAAGGAAGTTGTTTTTAAGTTTTTTGAACACAATTTGTCACTTCTTTACGATGTGGTATTCTTTGAATTAATGATCATTTTTTGATTCTTTTTCTTTGTATTGCAGTGACGAAGAATCTGTTAATGATCATAGTGTTGTAAGTATATCAACAGAGATGTCAGACGCGATGGAAGAAGAAGCTACAGATAGATATCAGTTGGAGATTGAGGAAGCAGTTGCACAATACCAAAATGAGCCAAGGATTCGTCACAATGTCTGTCCAGACAGTGATAGTGACAGTGAAAATGAGGCTGTCCCAATGGTTAATGTGAAGAGATCTCATCAGATTCAAAGGAGGCGTAGTGGTGCTCTATTTGTAGGAAAAGCTTACCCAAGTGGCGTTGCTTTTAAGGAGAACATGTTAGATTTTGCTCTGAATACTGGATACAACATCAAACAGTATCGGTGGGATCAAACAAAGCTTGGTTACATATGCGGATCAGGGAAATGTCCATGGAGGGTTTATTGTTCAGTGAACAAGGGGAAGAATAGATGGGAGATCAAGCGATTAATAGAGCCACACACTTGCAATCCAAATGGAGCTTGTGAAATGCTAACAGATCCTATTATTGCACGCTTGTTTGTTGACAAGATAAGAGAAGAGCCAGCGTACTTTATGCCTAAGAAGATTCAAGAGATAATAAGAGATATGTATAAGGGTATTTCAGTGACAAGAAATCAGTGTCAAGAAGGAAGAAAAAAGGCTTTGAGGTGGATCAAAGAAGAGTATGAAGATCAGTTTGCACACATTAGAGGCTATTGTCAACAAATCCTTAAGTCAAATCCCGGATCAACTGTAGAAGTTGTCACTAAACAAGGAGCGGCTGGTAGAGACATATTTGAGAGGTTTTATGTGTGCTTTGCCGTACTGCGAGAGTCATGGAAGAGAAATTGTCGACGCCTTATTGGAGTAGATGGTACATTCCTCAAAGGAACAACTAAAGGAATGCTTCTTGTAGCTCAGGGACGAGATGCTGACAACCGTATATATCCAGTGGCATGGGCTGTAGTTGAAGTGGAAGATGAGCTAAGTTGGGTCTGGTTTATTAAGAAACTACAAGCTGATTTGGATTTAGGAGATGGAAGTGGTTTCATCATAATGTCAGATAGGCAAAAGGTATATTTCTTTTTTTGTCATTGATTTTTTTTGTTGTTGTGGGAATGGTCATTGGAATGGGAGGAATGGTAATTGAGTTTTTTGTGTTGTTTTGTTATAGGGTCTGATCAATGCGGTGCATAAGGAAATTCCAAAAGCTGAACACAGAAAATGTGTTAGACACATTTACACTAACATTAAGGCGAACCATGGGAAAAAGTTGGAATTGAAGCCATTCATTTGGCAGTTGGCTTGGAGTTACAACGAGACACAGTATAAAATCAATCTTGAGAGGATCAAGGACTATGATGAAGGGGTGTACAATGACGTGATGAAGAGGGATCCAAAGTCTTGGTGTTTAGCTTTCTACAAGATAGAAGGTAATTGTTGTGAGGATGTGGAGAACAACTCTGTTGAGTCTTTTAACAACACTATTGTTAATCCAAGAGAGAGACCAGTTATCCCAATGTTGGAGATGATCCGAAGGCTTGCAATGGTTCGTATTCACACTCGATTTTCTATTGCTAAGAAGCACCAAGGTATGTGCACACCATATGTGAAGGCAATGCTTGATGAAACACTTGATGATGCTCAGCAAAGCAAAGTGTATCCAGGAAGCACAGGGATTTATGAGGTTGAGATTGGGTCCCAATACGAGTTTGTTGACATGCGTAGTAAGGAATGCACTTGTTGCAAATGGCAGATTACTGGTATCCCGTGTGCCCATGCTTATGGGGTCATTTTATACACTAAAGATGATCCAAATAAGTATGTTGCTGACTGGTTTCATACATCTCGTTGGAGAGACACCTATGAACATGCGCCCAGACCAATAAGAGGACCAGATTCTTGGATTCGTGGTGATATTGCGTTGGTAAGTGAAGATCCAGAGAGGAAGAAGAAGAATAAGAAAGAGAAAAGGAAACGGTCTGTGGGTGAATCTCCTACTAAGAAGAAGAAGAAGAGTAAGAGTTCTATGGAAAATGATAATGTTGTTGAGTCTCATGATCCAGTTAAGCCTAGAAGACATATGCATTGCAAGAATTGTGGAGGAGAAGGCCATAATAAGAGAACATGCACAAAGAGTAAAAATGTAAGTGTTATTGGTCTTTTATAGTGTTTTCAATGATATAATGTGAGTTTTATAATCTGTCATTGTTGTTTCAGGGTAATGGTGGAGAATGTTCCACACAGCCACTCTCTCAAGTAGATGATGCGTGAAGATGGATCAAGATGGATCATGGTTGGGAAGTCTTTAGTTAACTAGTTTTTATCCGGCTTTTGGTGTGTATTTGCTCTTCTAAGTAGTTATTTTTTCTTGTTTTTGGCCTCTTAGAAGAGTACTCGGATGTATGATGACATTAGGAAATCTCTTGCTTTCATGTCAAAACATTTGGTCTCTGATTTAGTTTATGAAATGAAGATTGATATTTAGGTTATTCATGTTTTCTTTGTTTGTTATGCATTTTGTTTCCAATGAAGATTGATGTTCTTATGCATTTTTGTTTCAAATAAAGATGGTTTTGTTATGTATAGGATCATTTAACAATGAATATCAAGAGAAAAAATCAAAAGAGTTTACATAAAGAAACTGATTCAACATACATAAAGAGAGTACACATACTGATTTCAAACAAAATGCATAAGAAAAACAAACCAAATGCATCACAAACCTAGCATAAACTAAGCAAATAGCTTTGCAAAGCCAACCATAATCACAAGCCCAACTACAACCACAACACACAATGCCTTCCAAATTCCTTTCTTTGCATCTAATATTTCTACTTCAATCCTCTCAATCAGTCTCTCTTCAACTTCAATTCCCATTTGTTCAAGCTTCTTTCTTTCATACTCTATACTCTCACTCATGAGCTGCTTCATTTGCACCAGCTCTTCTTCAACTGTTTTTGACTTCAAATCACCCGAAACTTCATCCACCCACTTGAAAATGTGGCCATCATTCATCAACTAATACAAATTCCACAAATAGAAACATGAATCATATGCACCAAATTTGTAGTTAAAACATATTTCTATAATCAATTATCCGATTATCTGCAGCATATGAACAATGATAATACATTCGACCTAGATTGCGACTACTCTTTGATTTTAGCTCCACAACTGTGTGACCACACCAACAGATCTTCGGTGGTGGGTTCCTGGCCTCTCCGACTCTTCCAGACAAGTTTCCAGATGAACTCGATGAACCACTAGACTGGGTTCCTTGGAGATTCGATTTCGACCTCATAGTTTTCTTGCTACTTGCTCGATTTCAGACTGAAACTGGATTTTTGATTTTTTTTTTTTTCTCGATGAAGAGAGGTAAAAGGGGGAAGAAGACTCGGGGAGGGGGTAAAAAACAGGTTTGGGGATTGATTATATTAATCGGGTTTATGTTTCATATTTTGGTTTAAAGGTTTAATTTCGGTTTATCATCTAAATTATTGGTTGTACACCAGATTTCAATTCGTTATTTGGTTTAAGATTGATTTTTATCTGGTTTAAGTATGGATTAGACGGAATCCGTCAAAAATTAACGGATATGTGGTTATAACTCGAATACAAGTTTTTGTGTGGTTCAAAATCATAAAAAGATTTTTGTGTAACTAAAGTAGGAGGTCAAAGTTCCGTGTGTAAAAAGCCAATTTACATAGTTTCTGTGTAGGTACACCCCGCCCTCCCCTCAGTTTGATAACAAACAGAAAATTACAAACTAAAAAAACCCGACACCAATCTCGATCTGTTTAGTCTCATCTTCCCCTTTCCGTTGATATATTGAGACTTTTCCGTAAGGCGGAGGAGAGCCGTCTCTCTTTCATCGGAGAAACAAGAAGTATGACTACTGTCAATAACAAGAGAATCCGAATTTCATCTCCCGGCTCCAATTCGGTAACCCTCCTCCGTTTCTGTTTGATTCTCGAAGGAAAAAGGCTTTTGATTTTACATACCCACTTGAGAAATCGTCGAAATTATCAATTTTCTTGGTGAATTTGGATTGAAAGATTGATTAATCGGCATTTTGGTAACTGTACGCAGGACGATAAAGTTCGAGAAAATCCTAAAAGTCACGAGAAGGGTCAAAATGGAGATGCTTGTAGAGAAAAGACGTTAAAGTCTAAGACTTGTTACGTGTGTGATGTAGAAGACAATTGGGTCTTGGTCTGTCATGGAGAGGAATGTCTTATATCAATGCATCAAAGTTGTGCATCTGAAGAACCTGATTTTGATGAATTCGGGAATTTTTATTGTCCTTACTGTTGGTATAAGCGTGTAGTTGTGAAGTCGTTGAAGCTAAGAGAGAAGCTTTTGGTGATTGAGAAGTCTAGAAAAAGTAGAGAGGCTTTAGGTGGAGTAGATTTGGGTTTATTGATGGATGAAATTAGTGAAGATGTAGAGAATGTGGTGGAGGTAAATGTCTCAGAAGGTAGAAGGGTAACATTTGTTAATCCTAGTGGGGACAAAAGGGAACGGGATGATGAATCATACGAGAAATTCATGGCGATGGAGAAGGAACAGCGAATGAAAGAAGTTCAGTCTCAGGAAGCTTTGGAGGCTGGTGATGATGTTGATGAGGGAAGACATAAGCAAGGAAGTTTTCGTGAGAAGAATGAGGAAAGAAATAAGCGGAGACGATGCGTTATAAACAATGAAACAGTACAAATGCAGAGTTTAGTTACGTCTGTCAATACAAGAAAGCAGAGGAGATGCAGTGAGAAGAGTCAGCAAAACGAAAGACTTGCAAGAAGTCATGAAAAGGACGTCTTTATCAATGGTGAAGGAGCAGAGTCTGATTATGGTGAGGGAACAACCGGACAAGGATGTTGCCATGAGAATAACCAGCAACGGAAAGCGTCATCTACTCAAAGTTGTGAGCAGGAAGGCCGTATGACTGATCAAAGAGTGTCGCGCGGTTCTGAATTACGGGATGGAAGTTATCAGCATGGAAAACGCATTTCTGAGGATGGGAAGAGAAAGCGGAAAGGAGCAGTAGTGAGAGTTGGAGATGAGTTTGACTTGGCTTCTGATATGAGAAACGATGGTGCGACCTTCAATGAGCAAAATAACGGTTTTCGGAAGGATGAACAAATAGAGCATAAGTGTGCATCGTCTATATCATCTCCTATCTCCACGGACAATGTCATCTCTAATGTAGCTTCTCAAGAGTTAGCTTTGATCATCCACCCTGGTGTACAAGAACGACCAATCGAAGCACAACCTTTTCGCTCCGTCCCCCCAATCAAACCATACCGACACAAAAGTTACCTGGAGAAGAATGGAACTGCATCTCATGATCGGCAACAAAGGTTCCCATTCTATTTGAACTTCTAGGCATTTAAATTGTCCTTAGCGTAACTGTTGCTTTTTCATGAGAAAGCTTAGCAGCAGCTAACTATTTGCTTCCCTGTGACGTCCAGGGGGTTTGTTTTATGCAGTGACAGAAAGCGTAAAAGACAATTTTGGACGCCGGCAGAAGAAGATATGCTTAGGGTATGAAACCTCCACATCAATATATTTCAAATTTTCTCTCATGTTGTAGTCGTCCTGAATTTACGGCTCTTTGAGCTCTTCCTGAAGGTTTATACCGGTTTTACTTTAGTAGTTTCACCACAAGTAGCTAGTCTTTCTAATTTATAATCCTGAAATGAGGCCCTTTAGCTTATCCTAAATGGTTATATTTATTTTTCAGTCGTAATGCAATTGTTTTGTATACCAAATATCAAAGAGTACTAGGCTAAGGGTGAACATAAGCTTACAGTCTTTCTGTGAACTTGAACATGAGCTTACAGCCTTTCTGTGTACTGTACAATGGTGATAAATGTCGGTTTGTATCACTTGGTTGTGACTCTTGTTTTCTTTTAGGTTGGTGTGGAGAAATACCCTGGCATCAGGAATATTCCATGGCGCAAGATCTTGGAATTTGGTCGGGATGTGTTTCACGAAGAACGGGTTCCAAGCGACCTCAAGGACAAGTGGAAGAACATAAACAAACTGTCGTCGTTTGAGGCCGGGAAATGGGTCAGCCTCTCAACCGAAAGACAGCCAAATCATCTCGTGTCTGAATAAAAAATATACAAGTAGGCTTAGACTTTAAACTAGTAGAGAGAGAAAATCAATGCCCCATTGCTTTGCAGTTTGTAAACCCTTGTTCATAGTTTTTGCATGGGGGTGGCTTTTGTATATGTAACAAATCTCATCATGTCCATAAGATTGATGATTTCTTGTCACTTCCCAAAACAGTTGTAACATCTCGATTTCTCATATATGGTAATTTATGTAAAAAATTAAAAAAATTAATTTAACTATTTATCTCACCAAAGTGTACTTATCATTTTGGTTGTACATCTAGAAAGAACTCTAAAGTTAAACGTATTTAAGCTGTAATAGTTAAAGGATAGATGATTTATCGGGGGAAGTCATTCACGGTACTATATGAATGAGATCAAAATACAGGAAATGGTCATGTGGTGATTGGAAAGATAGTATATCATGACTTTTAAACTTTTCGGTGCATTAACGCACCAACTGTAGTGTAGATCCATGGACCTAGTAAAAAGACATATAAACCAATGGTGGTATTCTAATATTTATCAAAATAGTAGTAGTTAAGATTTGTTATGCTTATCCAATTATAGCTCCTTGATAGTTTAATTTGGGAGCCTCGAGTTGAGGCACAGTTGTAGTAATAAGCACGTGTGAGATTAATAATATATAACCATCCGTAAGGTAAATAAGCGGTTTTTAAACGCTCTGTACTCATCCAAACCTCCTATTTCACCGGAATAACAACCAAACAAACGGTTAAGTTTAAACCGTACTATCAATCGAACCAGTAATAGATCAAAATTGAGCTTAACCGGAGTTTTATTTAACATTGGAGAGAATACACTCTTCCCACCGAAAGAGCGGTTGATTCCCGTGAAAAAGCGTGGTCGGATAAATTGTGACAGTGGATGGATCCAACTATAAACCTCCTAGTTGCCACGTGTCCCAGGGGAGTGCCACGTACACCCACCCACCTCCACTTTCGGCGTATTTCTGTCGCTTTTTTTTGTTTGGTCGGTTCAGTGGAGTTACCAAAAAAAAAGAAAGTAATGGAGGTTCCAATAGGGTTTCTGGAGAAACTGTGGAGTTTAATCTCTTTCCTTCCCTTCTTCTTCCTCTTGCTGCTCCTCGGCGTCTCCAAGGGTATGTAATCACTATTAATTTAGTCTCCTGTTCACCGATTTATCAAGTAGTAGTTGCAACTCAATATTTTCATCATATTAGATTTCTGGAATTTTCTCGCCAAAATGTAACAGTTATTATTTGAATTTACTCATTTAGACATATGTTAATTGTTCATACCGAGTAATGAGGTTAAACTTATTATCCTTTTGATCCTTTTGTTGGAACTAGTAGTAGAAGAGGGCTTTGATTTGGATGAAGGTTTAGTTTACAGTTCCGTTTGGTTATTTTTATTTTTAAACAAGCATCATTTTCTTAAAGATGGTATCGATTGATTCTTTTAAATCACATTCGAAAAGATTTGGTTATCTAGCAATAAGCACTAAGTTATGTAAGGTGTAAAGTTCTCAGTCTTGTTTTTATGTGTTTCACAGCCCTGATTGTTGGTCCAATTTCATCTGCTATAATTTTGATTGGGAATTCATCTGTGATCATTGGCCTTTGGCCGGCACATTTCGTTTGGACCTACTACTGTTTAGCAAGGTTTGAAAATCGATTAAACCTATATTTCTTGTATCCTCTCTTTACTTTCCACTAAATTTCTTGGGTAATAATCTCTAGAACCAAGAGAATAGGGCTGGTTTTGAAGACAGTGGCGTTGATATTGTTTCCAGTGCCTTTGATCCTCTGGCCAGTTGCTGGTATAGCAGGAAGTCTCTTTGGTGGAATCGCTTACGGGTTTTTCACGCCCCTTATGGCTACATTCGAGGCTATAGGAGAATCTGTTACTAGCAAATGCTACCATTGCTTTGTCGATGGTTCCTTCTCCACGATAAAAGGGAGTTGTACTGTGGTTACGGACTTTACTGACTTCTGTTTCCATTCTTATTTCTCTTACATGGATGAGTTGAGAGAAATGGTTTCCGCCGATGCTAAACCTTTAGAGATAAGGTAGCAATCGCTTGCTTTGTTTAAAACAATATGGTTACAAAACGTAATCTCATTTTTTGTCTTCTAGGTTGTCTCGCGTACCGAGTTGTCTGCTTGCTGGTCTCATAGGTGTGGTTGTAGATAGTGTTTTGATAACAGCTGTTGCTCTTTACAAAAGTCCATATATGTTGCTCAAAGGATGGAAAAGGCTACTAGAAGACCTTGTTGGTAGAGAAGGCCCTTTCTTGGAGACTGTCTGTGTTCCATTTGCAGGTCTTGCTATATGTCTATGGCCACTAGCTGTTGTGGGAGCTGTAATAGCTTCGGTGCTCTCCAGTTTCTTTCTTGGAATATACGGTGGAGTCATCGTTCATCAGGTTCGCAACCAATACCAAACTCCCTATTCAGTGAGTTTATATTTTGCATAGTTGGTTGTTGGAGAGTGATTTATTCTTGAGCTCCTCTGGTTGCGATTTTACAGCTCTTAAGTGGCATAGTTACTATTTCTTGTACAGTAGCTCTGCCATCTTTATGTTAGTTTGTAATTTAATTATCTGACATGAAAAATCGTCACTTGGACATCAAAATGTCTCGCTTATAGATATTGAATTTTCTTAATGGGTTGCTAGGTCGACTAGGATGTTCTCTATCCTTTAATCGTTTGAAAGTCTTTTCAGGAGGACTCTTTCAAAATGGGGCTTAACTATATAATTGCTGCGGTGTCACTGTTTGACGAATACGTAAATGATTTACTCTATATAAGAGAAGGAACTTGCCTGCCAAGGTACTGGTGTCTCATTTCCATGACATAAACCTTGGGTTTCTCTATCTTCAATAGTGGTTGATTACAAATTTATGACGTATGCTTGTGACAGCCAGGCCTTGCTATAGAATGAAAACAGCCGCGGGTCACGGGAAGAGAGTATTAGGAGAGAGGAAGAACGTTGATCTCAAGAGCAGAAGAAGCAGCTCCCTTGGTTCAAGGCTTGTTTCTGAACATTCGAGGACACTGAAAAAAGCGATCACATTATATAAACCAGTTCAGGTATATTATTAGCCCTTCGCTATGTTCATATATATATCCCGGCATTACAATATAATGGAGCATCTTGTGTTTCGCATTTGAGGTATGGGAATGGTTGTTTAAGTCTTGTGAGGTGAATGGGAGGATCCTTCTTCGAGATGGCTTGATAGATGTGAAAGATATAGAGGAATGTCTTGTCAAGGGTAATTGTAAGAAGCTCTATATCCAACTACCCGCTTGGACCGTGTTACAATGTCTCCTTGCATCGGCTAAATCGAACTCATCGGGGTTGGTGATCAGTAAGTATATATATATATATATATGTTTTTTAGTAAGGATGATCTCACTTTGTCCGACCACGCGGACTAATTGATTTTGATATGATTTTATGGCAGCTGATGGTGTGGAGCTTACGGAACTAAACAGCCCAAGAGACAGAGTATTTGTGTGGCTCGTTGGGCCATTACTGATAATGAAGGAGCAGATAAAGAATCTAAAGCTGAGTGAGGATGAAGAGTATTGTCTAAGGAAACTGGTAATGGTATGCAGAAACGAACGAACCGAGGACTGGGATAGCACCGGGTTCCCGTCAAGTGATACAGTGAGAAAAGCACAATTGCAAGCCATAATCAGAAGGTAAGTGTATCAATCATTAGCATTGCACCATTATATCAGTGCATAGGATCCACACACACACGCATGATGCTGTTGGTTCAGAGCATTCTTCATAGAAAATGACCCTTTTAAGTGATTTTTTGTTGTTTTGTTTTGTTTTTCTTTTTATTTTCATGGAAGGCTGCAAGGGATGGTATCATCAATGTCAAGAATACCGACGTTTCGGCGCAGATTCATGAACTTGGTCAAAGTGTTGTACATAGAAGCTCTTGAAATGGGCGCGTCCGGTAACCGAGCTGGTGGGATCCTCAAAACCGACAAAGACCAAACGCAAAAGCTGGATGAGAGTGCAACAATAGATATGGATGTTGTATAAAATATAGTGTATCTCATCTTCTCTTTTTTTTTTTTCCCTACGCTTCAGTCTTTCTATATTGGGCATTTCCTCTGTATACTTACGTGGATTTCCGTTGTATTTTCTGTATATTAATTATCAGATCAAAAGGAATTTAATATCTCCGATCACGGTTTGATCTCTAGTTTAATAAAAATGGCTATAACCGACCTGTTCGGCAAGGGATCGCAGCGTTAGCGATAAATGATCAAAATAAACCTTTAATTATAAGCTAGTTGGCAGTTAAATATGTGAAAAATAATCGCTGCGACATATACTACTGTTTACGGTTACTGTTCTGATGGTCGCTGAAAAAAACAGCGATACTCAACACACCGGCAGCGGCCATACAAATAATCGCAACGATTCTTTTTAAATTTTTTACTCTATTATTTGCCTTATTTACTTTGATTTTTTTAGTCGCTCATCACTGACGCTGCGATCCTTCACCGAACACTGTTGCTCTTGTAGCGTTCGATGAAATTGGTTGAAAGTAAAATGAAGAGTCATTTAAATCAATGGATAACTTTTAAATTAGAAAACGAGTAGAGAAAACTATGGTTAGTAAGAGTGATTTTAAAAGAAAGAAAAAACTAATTTTAGAGTTATTGGTTGTTATTAGTTGTAATTACTCTAAAATAAATCATCTTCTATCTTCTACAGACTACACTACCGTACAAAACGTGTCCTCCTTATATTCTTTAGTTTATAAATTAAAAGGTAGTAGTACATTATAAAAATGGTGGTAAGCCTTACAGTTAGCAGTTGTAATCCATTTCTCATTGACAATCTTCTCTAAAATTTACCACTCACTTTAAAGCTCAGCTTTTACATTTTACAATTCATTAGGGTACAAGATTTTCCAAATCTCTCTCTTTCAAGATCAAATATGGTTACAGAAACAGGAGGTGGAAGGTACTAAGTGAAGGAAGAGGAGGAGATTTCTCTTCCAAGTTTCAGGTATTAATTTACTTCCCACACAAATTAGTTTTATTTTTGTGAACTTCCTCTCTTTAAGAAACACACTAAAAGTTATGTTTCTTTCTTTTTTGAAATTAAACAAAAAGAGAATGTTGCCACCAGAGTTCTTGGACAGAACAACTCACAATCTTTTGGATAAGGTAGAGCTAAAGATTGTGTGGGGGAAGTTCATGGATGATTCCACTTCTCCGTAATCAGAGAGGACATATCTTTTTTGAGAGGCAAAAGTGGTGTGAGTTTGTGGATGATAATAGTTTAATAGAAGCTAATACTTTGACCTTCGAGCATGAAAGAGACAATCATTTGTTTGTGACCATCTTTGATGAACATGGCACTTAGATTAGGGAACCTCCTCAACGAAGCTGCTGCACTAGCCCTGGTGATTCCATCTAAGTTTCTCCTACTTCCTGAATTTGGGTGTGTGTTTAATCTTGTGGTAGTTGTTTTCGATTTGCTACTTTGTCAGTTCATTGTTTCGGTTATTCAGTAGTTTAGTTTCTTTGTTTGCACTTGTTCTGTTTGGATTGACAGACAAAATGTTTTTGTTTGGTCAAATGACAAATGTGATAGCTTTTTTTTTTTTATTAATGACCAAGTTTATGTTGTTATTTACGATATATATACACACGCAGCAAGTTTAAAAAAAAAAGTATTTAAGTTTTCAGATAGGATAATTTGCATAATCATATTTAAAAGGGTTTTGAATTAACTATTACAGATATTGAAATTTGGTGAGTTACAATTTTTAGGAAAGAAGAAGAAGAGAGTGAGATAAAACTTAATACAGATATATCACTACAAAAAAAAAGTGATATTGTTACGAAAATTTGTGACTATTTTTTTGGTTACAATTATTGTGACGATTTATATACTAGACAAAATTATTTAGTTATAAAAGGGTTATAATTTCGTCATAATATTGTGACTAGATTGAATGTAACAAATTTTTGTCACTAATACTGACATTAATGTTACAAAAAAATAGTAACAAACATTGTTACAGAGTAATGACTAAATATAGTAAATATATCATAATGATTTTTGTGACTAAATTTAAGTCACTCATAGTTACTAATATTGTGTAAGTATGTTGTCATAATTAATCACTATTTTAGTGACATTTACATTTGGTCATAAATTGTGCCATAGTTGTTACCATTTTGTAACAAAAATTAAAATCACACATAAATTTAAAAAATAAATAAAAATATATTCAAATTTCCAGAGCTGCAAGAGATGAAAACAGAGCTGAAATGGAACCGAGAAGAAAATCTGGATTTCCAGAAAAGACTTGAAATAATGGAGAAGATTATTGAAGCTTTAGGAAGTCAAATTATTTAGCTCCCAAGTATCTATTTTATATTTATCTTTAAAAATTATTTAAGTAAGATTTTATTTTGTTAAGATTTATTATGTATGTAGATATTGTTTGTTTGGGTGATTTCTTCTATTTGGATATTTATTTTTATGTTTAAGGATATTTAATTATTATTTAAATTTTTGAATGTTGATTGATTTTAATATTTTCAGTCACTAAATGCATTTATAAATATCTCAACTTAAAATTGTTGTATTAAATGATTTAATAAAACAAAGAAATGTTATCAATAATAATTATTTCTTTTGTCTTATCAATCTCTAAAGTTTTTTGACTTGTGAATTGTAAGATTTTTTTAGAAAAATTCGTACTTGTAAGATTTTTTTTGTTATTTTTCAGTGAAAACAAATATATAATTAATTAATTTTTGAAATATAATCATTTCCAAATCCTAAACTAACTTCAAACACTAATTCTAAACCCTAAAACCTAAACTTCTAACATTTAATAATAAATTCTAAATTTTTAATTGTTAATTAATAAACACAAACATCAAATAATATACAAAAAATCTAATACTTATAATAATAAATCAAAATTTGTATACTATAAACTTTAAACCCTAAACTTTATATCTCAAACATAAATTCTATACCCTAAACTTCTAACCCTTAAATCAGAAAAACTAAATTTTTTATTTTAAATTATTAACCTAAAACCTATTAAATCAATAAATGTTATCATTTTATAATTTTTAAAATACAAAAAACTAAATCTCTAAACTTTAAATCCAAACCCTAAATTTTGAATCATAACCCTTAAAATTTACACTCACACATAAAATTAAATCAAGAATTATAAAAGCAAAAAATAACTATTTGCAAAAAAGTCATGAGTAAAATATACCATCAAATGATTTTAAAATATTTTTTAAATATGTAATATGTCTTTTCTTAATTTATTTCATATTGAAAAATTAAGTTTGTTATTAAAAAAAAAGCATAATTTTGACGCTGCACATGTCCTTGTTAAAAATTTCAATACTCATGAATTACAATCTAATCCGATCTTTCTTTCTGTTTTATTGTCCATTTTGCAACATGATTTTTTTTTTTTTGTAGGAATTTTGCAACATGATTATGTAAACTCTTTCTAATTTCGTTAATAAATAAGCTGTTTATCGTGAACAAAAAAAAATGTTGACATTTAAAATGCAAAAAAAAAAAACCTCACTTTTCATTGGCGAAGCTAAAAAGGTTAGGATCACACTTTTTTTATGATCCACCATATATTAAACTTAATCTAACGGCCACAAAAGCTTATCGTTTTAACCTCTATTTGATCTCTCTTTTTCTCTTTGCCTCATCGTCTCTTCTCTCTCTTTCCTCCTAGAACTAACCATTAATTTACAGATGGTGGTTGAAGAAGACGCCTGTGCGAACTCATCTCAATCCCCTATATCGTCTCCTCCTTCTTCCTCTCCTTGCATCTCGTCTTCGTCTTATCGCGCTAGATAGTTCATTCGACAGATCCAAAATTAGATGACATTGAGAACAAGACCCAGATTCATCGGTGAACTAGAAGGAAGGAACAAGTCATTCGCCAGATCTCAGATCCATATCTCGTTTCTCGATTCTTTTCTTGGTAGTTTGACTTTTTCGGCATAAGAACGTAGTAGGCTAAATATATTAAATACTTTCTAATACTATTTGTAATGCAGGTTAGAAGAGACGGTAGCAAAATGTCACTTGCTCAGAGTAAAAAATATTCTCAGATGTACATCTCACCATGTCATTATTATCATCCTCATTTCCTCCAATTATTTTATATACTTCCTTTGTTATTTCTCTTTTGCTTATGGATGCTTA